>JADGIZ010000078.1:0-29492 GCA_027604665.1 Polyrhizophydium stewartii | reverse complement strand
GACGCCCGCCGTCCGGCCCGCCCGCCCGCTCGCTGCGCTGCCCGGCCACGCTGCCCGGCCGCGTCGCCCGCCTGCCCGCCTGCCCGTGTCCGCAGGCCAAGGACGGGCTTGCGCTGGTTGTGCGATCAGAGGTCGACGGCACGGCCATTATGAACACCCAGGTCGGCAGAGAGACCAACTACCAGCGCCAGCAAGGTCCGCCTGCGCACGGCCCCTCGCTGCTCGCCCGCTGCCGCTCCAGCCTCTCTCTCTCGCGGCTGCGGCCTTGCGGGCGTCGGCGTCCATGCCCCTCCCGGCCCCGCTGTCCGACGGGCGGGGACAGAGACGCAGAGGCGGAGGCGGGGCGGACTGCCTCGTTCCCGCCGTGGTCGCCTCGGTGCCAGCTCGCCGGCCGCTGACGCTGCTCGCGCTGCCGTCCCGCCCTCCCGCAGACACCCTAATCGTCTGGTCCGAGCCCGGCGTGTCGGATCTCGCCCTCAGTTTCCAGGAGGCCGCCGGCTGCGCCGACATGTGGTGCGTCCCCTCGAATGTCTTCGCAGTGCGCCGTGCGCCGTGCGGCCCAAGCAACAGCTCGCTGATGCAGACCCGTGGCAATACAGGAAGCACATCCAGGACATTCAGGGGCATCTTGGCGCGGACCGGCCCGGTGCGTTGCACCGGGGATGCCGCCCGTCGCCAGCAGTCGCTGACCGGCCGCATGCTGGCACCTCGGCAGACATTGATCTCTTTCCCATGGTCGAAGGTCGGCATTCCGCGCTGCGCTCGCCGCCGCCAGCGCGACCACGCCTGCTGAATGGATGCTGCTGTGCGCAGACACGTTTGCAGAAGATACCCAGCAGATTGTGCTCGAGCTGCCGGAGCCGGAGCTCAAGAACCTCGCCGAGATCGAGCAGATCCTCATGCACACGTCCCGCAGCATGCACATGCGCGACATGCTGGCGCGGTACATTCTCGAGTCGGTGCGTGACCCCCTCCCCGGGGTCTTGTACCGCCGCCGCCGCCGACGCCGCCGCCGCCGCCTGCCTGCCGCCTGCCGGGGCCTGACCCTCAATCGCCTAATTGCGGCGTCATGGGGCGACGGACGCCACCCGCCCGCCAAGGCGGCCTGCTGACTCGCGCATGAACCGCTCTGGCACCGCCCCGGCACCGCCCCGGCACCGCCCCGGCACCGCCCCGGCACCGCCTCTGCGCCTCGTCGATGCACGCAGGGTTACATCGAGAAGCTGCTTCCCCTCTTGGAAATCTGCGAGGACCTCGAGAGCAAGTCGGACCTGTTTATGCTCTCGAACATCATGCGCTGCATCAGTGAGTCACGCGCGACCGCAGGCGTCCGGCATGCCCCCCTCTCGCTCACGCCTTGCTTCGGCTGCTGCCCGCGCAGTCTTCCTGAGCGACCAGGGCATCTACGAGCTCATCCTGCGCGAAGAGGTTTTCCCGCTCGTCGTAGGCATCCTTGAGTGTGCGTGCGGCTTGCTCCCGCGTCGCGCAGAATGGTCTCACTGACTCGCCGCCGGGCATCCCGCAGATGACAAGGAGTTTGAGCATCTCAAGGCGAACCACCGCGAATACCTCGAGTCGCAAGCCAAGTTCAAAGAGGTCATTCCGATCAAGAACCAGTACATTGTCACAAAGATCAAGCAGACGTACCGCGTGCAGTACCTCAAGGACGTGGTGCTCGCCCGCGTGCTCGACGACCAGACTTTCTCGGCGCTCAACGCCATCACCTTTTTTAACTACACCGAGATCGTCGAGACCTTCCGGAGCGACAACGAGTACCTGAGCGACCTCTTTGAGCTGCTGAGCAACGAAAACGAGTCGCGCGAGAAGAAAAAGGACGTCATTCTGTTTCTGCACGAGCTCTCCACCATTGCGCGCAACTTGCAAAAGCCCGTTCGATTTGAGTTTTATCGGTGCGTGGGCGGTTGCAGCCGGACCGCGCAGCTCGCGGTGACGCTTGCGCGGCTGATACTCGAATGTCGGAATGCATGCAGGGCGCTCGGTCAGCACGGCCTGTTTGCGCTCTTTGATGTGACGCTAGGCGACCAGGACGAGGAGCTCCGAATAGCCGCCATCTCGATCCTGCACAACATCCTAGACCACGACCCAGCGCTCGTGCGCTCGTTTTGCTTGGCGCAGGCCCGCCAGAACCACCGCCCGCTCATTGCGTTCCTGATTGAGCGGTTCCACAACGAGCCGGACATGGGTCTGCGGTCGCAGACAGCCGACTGCCTGCGCTCGGTGCTCGACACGTCTGGCGGCGACAGTATCGAGGTGGGCTGGCTCTTTCTATGCGCGGCATCGTGTGCGATTTCGCCTGTGTGCTCACATTCGGCTTCGGTCCGACGCTGTTGCGTGCACCCGTGCAGGAACTCGTCCAGCGGCCGCCGCAGGATTCCGAGTCGGAGGAGTTTTTGAAGCTGTTCTACGACGGCCACTGCGCCAAGATGTTTGAGCCGCTGGAGCAGCTCGAGAAGCTGCCGCTCACGGATCTGCGCGACGGGTCGCAGGTTCTGCTGCTCGACCCGCAGCTGTCGTCGATCTGCGGACACTTGTGCGAGCTGCTGTGCTTCAACGTGTCCAACCACGGGATGATCAGCAAGCACTTTATTCTCACGAGCGAGGTGCTGCGGCGGACGACGCTCTTGCTCAAGGCCAAGGAGAGCCACCTGCGTTTGTGTGCGTTGTCGCTGCCGGCTCGTGTTTGGCGTGCGTGGACGCGGATGGCGGCGGTTGCTGATGTGACATGTGTGCAGCTGCCGTGCGCGTCTTCCGCACATGCATGAACACCAACGACGAGTTCTATCGGCGGATCCTGGTCAAAAAGGACATCTTTGGCCCCGTGTTTGCGGCGCTGCTGGCGACCAAGGGCCGGTACAACCTGCTCAACTCGGCGTGCCTCGAGTTCTTTGACTACATCCGCAGGACGCCGAACACCAAGGCAGTTGTGGCGCACATTGTGCAAAACTACCGCAAGTTCTTTCCGGCACTTGACTATGTAGAGACGTTCAAGCTGCTTGAGCGGGCGCACGAGCAGAGCTTGCTGGGCGACATTGCCGGCGATGCCGAGCCTGTGCAGTGAGTTGTTTCCCCTTGCGGCGACTCTGTTCGTGTCAGATCCATCGGGTTCCGGGGTTGCTGACGGCGCAACTGGCCTGACGGCGGACGACAGGCAGGACACCCGGTCGCTTCCGCGGAGAGACGGGTGGGCTCGGCAGGACACCGCCGAGGAGGACTATTTCAACGAGTCCGACGACGAGGAC
Source organism: Polyrhizophydium stewartii (assembly GCA_027604665.1). NCBI lineage: Eukaryota > Fungi > Chytridiomycota > Chytridiomycetes > Rhizophydiales > Polyrhizophydium > Polyrhizophydium stewartii. The sequence continues at coordinate 26,232 of JADGIZ010000078.1, read as the reverse complement.
GACGGTCCCAACGACAACGACACGCCCAGTGCTGCGCAGAGTGCTGCTGCTGCTGCTGCGGCATCGGCGGCTGTGATGACGAAACCCGTCACACCGCCCAAGATGATCGCCAGGGCAGGCGTCAAGCGCGCGCCATCTTCGCCGCTTGAGCTTGCGCGTGGCCGCCGGCCGCTCGTGGACTATCCGGACGACGAGGACGACGACGAGGAGGAGGAGATGATTGGCATCAAGCGGCGGCCCATGCGCGCGCGCGCCGTCAGTCAGCGGATCACAATCGCCATCCAGGGCTCGCTCAAGTCTGCTGTGGCGGGTGCGGGCAGTCCCAAGGCGACCAAGATTGACGGCGGGCCGATGACCAATGGCAGCGGGCCGCATATGAACCAAAACGCGCGGGTCAAGGCAGATCCCGATGCGGTCAAGAAGGACGGCGGCGGAAGCGGCGGTGGCGGCGGCGAGAACGATGGCAACGGCGCCTCTGTACATGGCGCGCGCGGGCGCGGCTCCGAGTCCAGCAGCGCTGCCGACGCCGGTGCGGATGACGATGGTGCGGATGCTGCTGGTGGCGGTGCTGTCGCTGGTGCTTCTCCCGACGTGCGCAGCGATGCCGAGAGCGTCGCGAGTGACCGCCGCCCCAAAAAGACTCGGGTCGCGTGAAATGAAAGCAGCGACGATCGTGCCGATGCTTTCCCTCCCACTGCGTGTTCCTCACGCCGTCCCCGCCCGAAAATGCCCAACAGCGAGTGGGTCGATCTGGACCTGTTTGAGGATGCGGTCACGACCCAGGTGTGCCTGGACACCTGTTGCGGGCATCGCGCAGAACCGCAGCGAGCTGACCACCAGGGTGCAGGCCAACGAGGCGGCGTGGCAGGACAAGCGCATCGAGAAGCTGTTTGCGGCGGTGTCGCTCGACAAGACCAAGCTGAAGACGCTCGCGGCCGCGGGCATCCCGCCGCAGATGCGGGCGAGCGTGTATCCCAAGCTGCTCAAGACGCACATGCTCTCGGGTGCGTGTGGGCGCGGGGCTTGCGGGCGATCGCGGCAGCGGGCATGTCGCTGATGCGTCCCGACCGGCTGCGGGCCCCGCGGCACGCCGCCTCTCGCCGCGATCGGCGCACGCCAACAATCGGGTCTGCTCGCAGCGCACGAGAGCGACTTTGCGCGGGCCCAGGCGCGCACCCACGGCCTGGTGATCCCGGCGAGCCCGATTCCGCCGTCGTTTGGCGGGCGCACGCAGCTGAGCCGGCTCGCGCTCACGCCGGCGGGGCTGGACGTGGTCAACCACATCCTGTGCATCCTGGCGCACGACAACCCGACGCTCGAGTTCTGCCCGTTCCTGCCGCCCCTGGTGGCGATGCTCGCGCACCACATCGACACCGCCGACGCGCTGCTCGCCTGCGTCGCGTCGCTGCTGCGGCTCAACGGCTTCACGCACCCGGCGCAGACGCAGGACCCGCGCGTGCAGCGCGCGCCGGCGGCCGGATCGCTCATGCCCGGCGAGTCCACGCCGTCGCGCAGGTGGCTGTACATCCCGACGCACAAGAAGGAGGCCAAGCTGTTCAGCCGCGCGTTCGGCAACCTGCTCTACCAGACCGACCGCAAGCTGCACGGCCACCTCACCGACCTGCACTCGACGTCGCCCGACCCGTTCTGGACGCCGTGGATGCAGCACGTGTTCATCGACGTCTTTCCGCAGCCCGTGCTGTGGCGCTTCCTCGACTGCTTCCTCGTCGAGGGGTACAAGAGCTTCTTGCGCTTTGGCATGGCCGTGCTCAAGATGCACCGCGACACGCTCATGCAGCTCCAGTCGCTCGACGAGCTGCGCCAGTTTGTGCGGCCTGTGCTGTTCGACGAGGCCCTGCGCGCCGCGCGGCTCGGCGAGACCAAGGGCGGCCGCGCGCGCTCGGCCTCGCGCTCGCGGTTCGCCACCATCGCGGACGAGATCGCCGCCACGGCCGCCGGCGTGTTCATCAACTACGCCAACGTCAAGCGCGTGCACGAGCATCACGCGTCGCTGGCGGCCGTCAGCCAGGACAGCAGCGAGCTGCTCGAGGACTCGGCGAGCCTGCGGTACCAGCGCGCGCTGCCCAAGTTTGTCGGCGCCGGCGTCGCGTCCATGGTCAAGATGCAGCAGCAGCAGCTGGCGGACGAGCCCGCTGCCAATGATGGCCAGGAAGGGCGTGCGCGGCCGGTCGCGATCTCGATGGGCCGGCCGCGTGACGGTGACGCTGGATCGTCGCCGGGGGCCGCAGAGTCGTCGCTCGGCGACGCGGGCATCTCGGACTCGGACGACGCGATCTCGGTTGCATCGGGGGACGTGCTCTCCGACCGCTTTGGCAGCGCAGCAAGCCTCTCGGCCAGCGTCGACCGACATACGGCAGCCCAGTCTGGCCACGCATCCAAGATGGCTGTACCCCGGATTGTGGCGCCCATGCCGGACGATTCCCGCGACGACGGCGTGGACGGCGACGTCTCGAGCACAGCGCCAACGCCCGTTGGTCGCACGCCTGCATCGGCCATCTCAGCCACATCAGCCGCTTCAGGCGTCTCCAATATATCGACCAAGTCGTCGTCAGACCAGGCCGAGCTGCTCCCGGCATCAACCATTGCCTCGACAGACTACTGGATCGCACTGTGGAGCTGGATCCCGCCGCAGCGCCGCACAGACGCCCTCGAGCTCGTTTTCACAACCAAGGTGCACGGGTGCCTCCTGCGTACGCTCTACTCGTCCCTGCGCGGCCGGCGGCCCGTCATCCTGGCCATCGAGACGCTCAACAACGAGATCTTTGGCGCGTACCTCAGCGAGGGGCTCCCGGACCTCGTCGACCAGCCCGAGCTCGCGGGCAAGTGGGTCGGCAACGGCGAGAACTTTATCTTTTCGCTCATGCCGCATGCCAAGATGTTCCCCTGGGTCGGCAGGCTCAACGAGTCCATGTCCGGGCCGTCGTTTTTTGTGAATGCGACGCCCGCGTGCTTGACGATTGGCGGCGGCGGGTGAGACGCATGCATGCACGTGTGGCCCGCGGCCTTGGTCCTGGTGGCAGTGTTGCGCACAAAGCTGACTCTTTGGGATGCTTGCAGTGAGGATGTCGCCATCCAGCTTGACGACGCGCTGCAGTCCGGCATCACGGGCCGGTGCACGACATTCAACAACGACTACCTGACAAAAGACAAGGGATTCCGGTTCGAGGTGCTCGTCGTGGAGGCGTTTGCCTTTACTATCGATTAGGAGGGACCGCGTTCCTGGAAATCACACTCTCCCCAGTTTGTTTGGACGCGACTTCGGGGATAAAATGAACTTGTGCGATTTAATGATCGGGTGGAGGGCCATATGGCTTCTAAGAGAGTGAGAGCGAGAGGGTAAATAGGGTTTTAGAAGCTGAATCCGTTGGTGCCAAAGTCGAGCGGTGCGATCTGGATCGGTGGAAGCTCGGCCTTGGCGGCCAGCGCAGAGACGCTGAGCGAGGGACGCAGCATTGTAGGCTTGTCGGTCATTGTTGCTGCTGAGCACTCATTTGCCTTTGTGTTTGGCATATCGTCGGATATCGAGGCTGTTTGGGTGCTTTCCGAAGGATGTTTGGCTCGAGAATCTTGTCGCTGCGGGGCTGCTCGTTCAGCAGCCGGTGTGCTGGTTGGAGTTACTGCAGTCACAATTCCTTGTGCTGCACGGACAGGCGATCGGCTGCGTACGGCGCTCTTGGTTGCACCGCTCTTGGATGTGTCAACCGAAGCAGTTTGCTTGCGGCGCACAGTGCGCTTGTTCTCGCGAAAGAACGAGGCTATCATCTCCGCATCGCGCTGGCGTCTCCGCCGCTCAATCTCGTCGATGCCACCGGCCACGCCCGCGCGCAGCTTGCCCGACGACACGAACCGCGAGAGCTCCTGCTCAAACGGCGAGCGGAATCGCGTGGCCTCGGCGAGGATCGGCCGCACCGTGTCCATCTGCTGAAGGATCGCCACGCGGCGCTCGGACTGGCCCTCCAGCTCGCTCGACCGGAGCTGCAGCTCGGCCAGCACCGACTGGATCCCGTGCGTCTTGGCCTCGTCGGCGGGGATCACATCAAGCACAATCGCAGGCCCGCGTCGCGCACGACCCGACGGCGTATCTGTGGCATCGGTGCACGGCGCATACGACGCCTGAACAACGCGGTCGATCGCCGTGACGAGATCCTCGAGATCGGCGTGGCTGGTGCGCAGCCCCGCGGCAAACGCCTCCTGGTCCTTGACAAACGCTTGCTCGTCGACGATGCGCTGCAGCTCGGTTTCCCACACGCTCTTGCACATCGCCTTTGTGCGCAAAATCGAGCCAGAAAACACTTGGATGCTCGCCGCGAGGTCGGCAATGTGTGCGCGCGCTTGGTCGACCTGCTCGCGCGGGATGCTCACGCGGCGTGTCGCGTCGACGCGGAGCATGTCGAGCATGAACCGCAGCGCATTGGCGCGATCCTCGAGGCGCTCCGAGTCGTCGCTGATGGCGTCCAGCGCTGTGTGTAGCGGCTTACGCGGCGCTGTCGCATGCGCATCGATGGACTCGGCTGAGTCCCCACTGTCCCTGCTGGCTTGCACAACGGCATGCGCAACCTGGCCAAGCGCTTGCTCGAGGACGGCAGAGAAGTGGCGGACAAAGTCAGACATGTCACGACGCGCTGTGCGGTGCTCGCGCTGTAAGGCCTCGACCTTTGCGATGGTGTCTGCCAGTGTCTTGGATGTAGGACATCGAGTGTGCTGCCAATCTGTGGGGCGAGGAGCCGCGTCGTTGTTGCGCGCATGCGCTGCATCCTCGTCCCTGTCCGAGTCGAACTCGCTGGGCTCGGTGGCAAGGCTGCCAGCGATGCTGTGCTGGTCGGCAACGAGCCGCTGCGTGTCAGGCACATGCACCTGAGCATGCTTGAGTGCAGCCGCCTCAATCTTGGATTCAACAGCTGCGAGCATCTCGTCGAGCCGCTGCTGGATTGACGCGACGGCTGCGTCGAGAGCAGATGCTGCGTGGCACCAGTCAGATTGATGCACCTCCGGATCGAGGTGCAACATTTGCAACTCACGCTGGGAAACTGTCTCCGCCGCAGAAAGGCTGATGGCGCTTCCGTCGCGGACATCTGACATGCCCTCGAGCAAGTACGACTCGCCATGCGTTGGGTGTTTGATGAGCATGTCGCGGCTGTCGGACTCGAGCCCGCTGCGGCCAAACTTTTCGAGAAAGAGAGCGCGCAGGTGCTGGCTTGTGACGGGCAAGGTGACCTCGACCTTGCGTGTCACTTTGTCGAGCGTGAGGAACAGAGTCGCGAGTTGCGGTGGCGCGGGCAGCGGATGCTGTGGTCTTGGTGATTCGGCTGCACTGGCGACTACGGTGGACGCGGCTCGCAGCGCGGGCGGGTCATGCACAGCAGATGGGCTGTGCATCGCCGGCGAGGTACGTGGCGACCGGTCGGCATGCGCAGCGACCGCAAAGCGTGCTGGTATTGTGGAGCGGGCTGGCCGCAGGTGGTGGTCGGACTGCTGGTGCGCAGAAGCAGTGCCTGGATGGGCGTGCTGCATGTGGCGCAGCGCAAGGGCGTCTGTTGGCGGTGCGCCAGATGTCGTGCTCGACTGCACTGACCACGAGCGTACGAGGCCGCCGTTGGCGATGGAGCCGCTGGACGGAGTGTCGGATCTGGCGCCGTATCCAGCCGAGGGCGATGCCCACGACGCTTGAGTGACGGCGACCGCTGGCGGAGCGGCTGCCGTCGCACCGTGCGCGGCAGAGGTGTTATGGTGGCGCTGGCTCTGCTCGGCGGCACGGGTGAGCTTGGCCACGGGGGAATGCTCGCGGGCAGCCCGACGCGGAGGGTGGCGGGGAACAGGTGGATGCAGTTCAAGCTGTTGGTGCTGCTGGTGGGTGTCTTGCGCAGGCGACTCTTGCTGGCGGGCCGAGAGGCTCCGCAGTTGGTCGAGATCAACATGGACTGTTTTGATGGCGTCAACAACACGGCGCTGGGCCACGCTTGGGCCGAGGGGCGACTCGGCAACGAGGGCGTCAAACAGCCGCAGGATCTGGTCTGGCGCGAGATGCAAGCGTCGCAGGCGGGCGAGGGCCGCAGCCTTTTCGGACTGCGGGCTGGCAGCACTCGAGGCCGGCGCGGCGTGTGCGGTGGCTGTGGACGAGGCGGTGGCCGAGAGCGCCACGGCGGCTCCGATGCTCGCCTTGATGGCTGCGACGAGCGTATCGAGGTCTGCGCGCGACCGGTCGACGGCGTCGGCGTGGTGTGCCGCTGACGGGTTCCACGCGTCGAGCGACGAAAGCAGGCGGCGCGAAGCCAGCAGGCCGGCCGTCAGCGGGTCCGAGAGCGCGGGCTTGCGAGCGGACGCGGCCATGGCGGTGCCTGGATCTGGGGTGGTCGCGCAAGTCATCTCGCGGAAAACGCCCTCAGGATGCGCGGTGCGCCAATGGCCGATTCCCGATGCCTGGTTGCCTTCCCCACAACCCGCGCGCAAGGTGACGACCGGTTGCCGCCCGGCCCCCCCTCGCGCCGACGGATGCGCGCACGGATGCACGCTGCAACCACCCGTCCGTCTGCGCATCCATCCGTCTGTGTGCGCATGCGTGCGCGCACGCACCCTCCCGCGCATCCATCCGTCCATCCGTGCACCTGCATCCGCCGCTGCTGACACGCCGCCGCTGCCGACGACGATGCCGCCGACGACAGCACTTGAAACTCCGTAAAGGAACCCCTTGAACACGAAAGAATGGCTGGGGGAGAGGGTGCGTCTGGCGTGCATGCGGGCCATGTCCGGGCGCACTATCTGCCCGCGCTGACGCCCCGCTGCCCGCTCGCCGCCCGCCCGCCCGCCGATGGCTTCGCGGCGGCCGGCGTCTGCAGGTAACAGCAAGAAGGAGATCTACTTCACCAAGCTCAACGAGCTGCTCCAGGAGTACTCGACGATCTTCATTGTCAACGTCGACAATGTCGGCTCGAACCAGATGCACCAGATCCGCAAGGCCCTCCGCGGCAAGGCGGTCGTGCTGATGGGCAAGAACACCATGGTCCGCCGCGCTCTCCGCAACGGCCTCACCGAGAACCCGCAGTACGAGAAGCTGCTGTCGCTCGTCAAGGGCAACATCGGCTTCGTGTTCACCAAGGGCGACCTCAAGGAGATCCGCGACGCCATCCTGGCCAACCGTGTCCAGGCCCCCGCCAAGGCCGGCGCCATTGCCCCCGTCAACGTCGTTGTGCCCGCCGGCAACACCGGCATGGAGCCGGGCAAGACGTCGTTCTTCCAGGCCATCGGTATCGCCACCAAGATCGCCCGTGGTACCATTGAAATCATCAACGACGTCGAGATCATCCAGGCCGGCAACAAGGTCGGCGCCTCGGAGGCCCAGCTGCTCAACATGCTCAACATCTCGCCGTTCACGTACGGCATGACCATCACGGCCATCTACGACAACGGCACCGTCTTCGACACGGCCATTCTCGACATCACCGACGAGGCCCTGCTCAAGCACGTCGCCACGGGCATTGCCAACATCACGGCCATCTCGCTCGCCATTGGCTACCCCACCGTCGCCTCGGTCCCGCACATTCTCATCAACGGCTACAAGAACCTGCTCTCGGTCGCCGTCACCCTCGAGAACTACAGCTTCGACGCCATCGACAGGGTGCGTTTTGTGTGCCGTGCTCTTCCGTGCTGTGCTGCGACTGCCGGCGCCGTGCGTGGTGCTGCGGCTGCTCGTCACAAGGATTACAACACACCCAAACGCGACAAGCAATTGGATGATGTTTGCGTCAATCACTCTAATTTTTTCATGAGTGCCGAGCTGCCGCCGAAGCATCTGCGCACGGCCGCCCATCTGTCCAGCTGCCAGTGCGCCTTGCTGACGCCCTGTATCTTGCGGTGTGCAGATCAAGGAGATCCTTGCCGACCCGTCCAAGTTCGCCGCTGCCGCCCCCGTCGCCGCTGCCTCGGACGCCCCGGCTGCCTCGTCGTCGGCCCCGGCCGCCGCCGCTGCCCCCGCCGAGGAGGAGGAGTCGGACGAGGACATGGGCTTCGACCTGTTCGACTAAGCGCTGCAATGAACCACTCGTTCGCTGCTCCTGATTTCATGTGTGTGTGTGTGCGTTTTTTTTTTCTTGGCGAGCCGGCTCCGCCACCGCCATCCACGCTTCTCCCGCTGCACACAGGCGCAATGGGCCTCGACGTCGCAAAGAAGGACAAGAAGGACAAGAAGGACAAGAAGGACAAGAAGGACAAGAAGGACAAGCGCGCTGCCGCCGACGCCGACGCCGCCGCTGCGCCTGCGCCTGCTGCGTCTGGCGATGCCGCCCCGGCTGCCGCCGACAAGCCCAAGAAGGACAAGAAGGACAAGAAGCGCAAGCACGCCGACGACGACACGGCGCCTGCGCCTGCCTCGGCGCCCGCCGCTGATGCCGCGGCCGAAGCCACAAACGGCGCCGCCGAGCCTGCGGAGACAAAGAAGGACAAGAAGAGCAAGAAGAGCAAGTCCAAGGATGCCGCCGATGGCGCCGGCGACGACGGCAGCAAGAAGAAAAAGGCCAAGACCGACTCGGCCGCCGGTGCACCCGAGTCCAAGGGCGTGTGGTCGTTTGTGGAGTCGGCCAAGGTCCCCGAGGCCAAGATCCACGATTTCCTGACGGCCAATTCGATCCGCATCACGTCGCTCAACGACCAGCCGTTCGCCGTGCAGCCCATCTTCGACTTTGCCCAGGCCAACTTCCCCGCGAGCCTCACCAAGGCGCTCGGCGGCTTCGACAAGCCGACCTTCATCCAGTCTGTGACCTGGCCGCCAATCCTTAAAGGCCGCGATCTGGTCGGCATCGCGGCGACCGGCAGCGGCAAGACGCTGGCGTTTGGCGTGCCGGGCATGCTGCTGATCCAGAACCTGCTTGCCAAGCGTCCTGTTGGCGCAGGCAAGCGCCTCAAGCCGCTGTCGCTGGTGCTGTCGCCGACGCGCGAGCTGGCCATGCAGATCCAGGACCAGTTTGTGCGCTTTGGCGAGCCCGTGGGCATCAAGAGCGTGTGCATCTACGGCGGCGTGCAGAAGCGCGAGCAGAAGGATGCCCTCAGGCAGGGCATGCATGTCATTGTCGCCACGCCCGGCCGCCTCATTGACCTGTTCGAGGAGGACGACCAGATTTGCGACCTCAGCCAGGTGCGGTATCTGGTTCTCGACGAAGCCGACCGCATGCTCGACATTGGCTTCGAGGAGGCCATCCGCAAGATCGTGGCGCGCCTGCCCTCGGCCGCCGACGGACGCCAGACGGTCATGTTCTCGGCAACGTGGCCCACGAGCATCCAAAAGATGGCCATGTCGTACCTCAACGACCCCGTCAAGGTCACGGTCGGCTCGACGGACCTCTCGGCCAACGCCAACATCGAGCAGCGCGTCGAGGTGCTCGACCCGACGGCCAAGGAGTCGCGCCTGCTGACCCTGCTCAAGGACTACCACAAGTCGCGGACCAACCGTGTGCTCATCTTTGCGCTCTACAAGAAGGAAGCCGCCCGCCTCGAGCAGGTCATCCGCCGCAACGGGTACAAGGTCGCTGCCATCCACGGCGACCTGACGCAGGTGCAGCGCACCGCGGCCATTGACGGCTTCCGCAGCGGCAACTGCCCGCTGCTGATTGCCACCGACGTGGCCGCGCGCGGCATCGACATCCCCAACGTCGAGTACGTCATCAACGTCACGTTCCCGCTCACGATCGAGGACTACTGCCACCGTATTGGCCGCACGGGCCGCGCGGGAAAGACGGGCATCTCGCACACGTTCTTCACGGCGCACGACAAGACCCACTCTGGTGCGTCCTGCGAGCCGCCACTCTGCGCCGCGTGCTGCTTGCGTGTGTTGCTGACCCCGCCTCAACCCGCTCCACAGGCTCGCTCATTAACGTGCTCAAGCAGGCCAAGCAGGCCGTGCCGCCCGAGCTGCTCAAGTTCGGCACCACCACAAAGAAGAAGGTCGACCCCAACTACGGCGCCTTTGTCAAGGACGTCGACATGAATGCCAAGCCGACCAAGATCACATTCGGCAACGACTCGGACGACGAGTGAACGTGCCCCTTTCCCAAACTCGTTACATTCCACCAACTAATGCCGCTGTGTGTCTGACTGTGCCCTTGCGCACGCTGCGCGAGCCTTCTTTGAGTGAATTTTTATATGGATCACATTTGCCGCCTGAATCCCGTCTGCGCATCTGCCGCTCGCGTTTGTTGGCCGACATTTGCAAACACAGAATGGCCGCCGCATCGCACGACGAGCTCCGTCCCGAGTCGGGCGACGCGGATCTGCTCGCCGCAAGCACGCCGGGCACACGCAGCGGCTCCGTCGACGCCCTCGGGCTCTCGTCGTCGTCCAAGACCGGCAGCGGCCGCGCATCCGAGGCCCGCATCTCCGAAGCCATGCCGGCTCCGTCATCGCAGCCCAACGGCGCGCGACCGCACTCGCCGCGCATCAAAAAGGAGGACATCCAGAAGCACCAGACAATCCCAAAGACGGCGCAGGAGCGATACTTTACGCCCGAGGAGGTCGAGCGGCACAACTCGCCCGACGACTGCTGGCTGTCGTGGCTCGGCCTTGTGTACGACCTCACCAAGCTTGTCGAGGAACAAAAGGGTCTGCTTGACTTGCGAGCGGCAGTTGGTGTCTGGCGTCTGGATGGGCGTGCTGACTCTGACCCGTTGCCGTTTGGCGGACGACTGCAGGCAGCCCGCTCCTGCTGCCGATCCTCAAGAATGCGGGCAAAGACATCTCGCACTGGTTTGATCGCAGAACCGGCGACGTGAGCCCTCGCGCACGACGCAGCTCTCAGCCGCTACTGGACGCTCTGCTGACGAATGCCATTCTGATATGCAGCTCAAAGTCCACATCCACCCGCTCACCAATTGCGTGGTGCCGTTTGCGCCGGAGGGCCGCTTTGTCCATGTGCCGCCGCCGATCCCCCGGGCAGACTGGTCGTCGTCAGACGGCTCCATGCCATGGTGGCTGGACAAGGAAGAGTACTGCATCGGCAACCTGTCGGCCAAGACCCGCAAGATCCGCATCATCAACACACTCACAAAGGACGAGCACGTGCTCGAAGTATGCTCCGAGGACAAGCTTTCGGCCATCCAGGACAGGTATATGCAACACAACGCCCATGCAAAGGGATACATGTGGAAGCGCCTCGGCCAGCTGCTCGACATGTCCATGACGCTCGAGGAGAACGGCATCCGCGACGAGAGCGCGTACTTTGAGCGCCTTGGCATCGACGAGGAGCAGTGGCTGCCCGCCATCCACCTGTACTTCAGGTCAGTTTTGCCGGACGTCTTTGTTCGGCTTGAAGCTGACTGCCGTGCATCGCACCTGCCTTGTAGCGACGACCTCACCATCGCTTGAAATAAAGAATGTCTCTGGCCGAGGTCAAGAAAAAGAGCGGCGATCAGTATTTATCAGAGCGCTTGTGCTGCCGATCGACCAGAAGTTCAACCGAGCATCGAGCCGTGCGGTCGCCTGGATCTGACCAAGCGTGAGGTGATTACAGCGAAGCAATCGCTGGTTTCTTTCACTTGCGGCCATGTCCAAGCGGCGATCGGAGAGAAGCCTCAACAAGGACAACTTTGAGGATGAGGAGGTCCCAGAGGTCGACGAGGTGCGAGTGCCAAGTGCGCCTGGGTCCTCGATATGGCCAACACACGCTTGTCGCCGGCCCCGCTGCCGCGCAGCTTGTGGGGGGCCGGAGAGGAGCGGCGGCCTGCCTGCCGCTCGTCCGGTCCGCCGCGATCACTCGGACGCTGACGCACCCGCTGCCCGTTCGCCTGTCCCGGCGTGCCGCTGCTCGTGGCACCGCTGTGCTGCTGCACTGGGTGCACCGCGCCTGCCCGCGCGGCACCCTACCGCACACCACCTGGCGCCCCATGCCGCGACTGGCCCTCGGCGCGCCACAGCACGAGCAGTTCTCGATGGCCAGCGCCGAAGAGCTCAAGAACCGGCCCATCCGTCAGCCGCGCCAGCGCAAGAGCCTCGCCTCGGTGAGCATGCGGCGACGGCTCCTGGCCGCGGCGACGGCGGCCATGCGCGTGCTGACGGCCAGACGTCCGCCGCCCGCCTGCTCAGCTGCCGTCTGCCGAGCGGATGAATCCCTTTGGGAACCTCGGCGGCGGATCGGACACGCAGCCCAAGACGCCGGCGCCGACCCGCACGCAGACGCTTGCGACGGCCTCGTTCACGTTCGGCGCCAAGCCAGACTCGGCCCCGCCTCAGAACCCATTCAGCGGCATCAAGCCGTTTGGCGGCCCGGACGCCTCGACGACGACGCTGTCGCTTGCGCCTGGCCGCGCGCCAGTCAGCGTGCCGTTCGCTCCGGCGAGCGGCCAGCTGTTTGGGCTGCCCAACGGCGGCGCTGCGGGCACTGTGCCGTCCATGACGCCCTTTGGCACGCCTCGTCCGAACACGGCGGCCGCCGGATCGATGCCCGTATTCCACGGTGAGCAGCACGCCTTCAGCCGGCACGCCTGATGCACTCGATATGCCGTGGCCATATGATGTTGCTGACTGCTCCCTCAATCTCCATTGATCCGTAGCACCGTCGGGCTTGAACAGCAAGGCGCAGACCAAGGATGCTCCTGCGGGAGACGGGCCCACGGCAATCGCCAACGGGAGCAGCGCCGCGAAACTGGATGCAGCGACAACGTCGCGCCTCGAGTCGCTCGTTAAGCAGATCCGAGGACTCAACGAGAGCTTTGCTGCCCATGTGCGCTCGCTTGTCACAGATGATGCCTTTCAAGACCTGTCCGCCGTGTTTGCTTCGTACACGAGCCAGCGCAAGGACATTGTCGCCAAGTTTGCGGATGTTGAGAAGCACCTGCCGCCCAAGCCTGCCGCGCCGGCGTCAGCGCCTGGCTTCGTGATGCCGACGGCGGAACCCGCCGACAGACCGGTAGAAAAGCCCTCTGACAAGCCTGCTGCAAAGGCTGCAGATGAGTCTGCCAACAAGCCGTCAATGCCCAAGCCCCCAGTTCCGCCCGCGAATGCGTCAGGCATCGCGCCGTTCACGTTCTCGACCTCTGGCACGTCGACCGGCTCGATGAGCACATTTGTGCCGCCAAAGCCTCCAGCAGTTCCGTCCTTTGGCTTCGCGGCGACCCCCACATCCACCTCTGCCACCGCCGCAGCTGTCTCGTTTGGTGCCACCACGGCCGCCACGCCCGCGACGAGCGCGCCGTTGCCAGCGTTTGGCGCTTCGTCGACCCCTTCGTTTGGCACAGTCACCAAGCCCGACGCCGTGACGACTGCTTCGGCGTCGCCGGCACTCCCTGCACCCACGACGGCTCCGCTCTTCTCCTTCACCAGCCCGGCCGGTGCTGCGGTGTCCGCAGGATCTGCCGGATCTGCCAAGCCAGCATTCGGCGGCTTCTCGGCCTTGGCCGATACATCATCGTCAGAGTCGGTGCCGGCAAGCAAGACCACGCCGTTCAGCTTCCTGCCGCCCGTTCCCAAGGCACCTGAAGAGCCCAAGCCTGCCGGAACGGCGGTCAAGCCATTCGGCCTCGCTGCTCCGAGTAACCCAGCTGCGGATGCCCCAAAGCCGGCGCCGACGAGCTTCACGTTTGGGTCGTCGGGCACCACGACGGCGTTCACGTTTGGCGGAGTTGCAAGTGCACCTGCACCTGCAACGTTCTCGTTCCTCGGTGGCGGAGCCGCCGCTCCTGCGCCGGCAGCGGCGCAACCCTCGGGCGGCGAGGGCGGCGGTGGAGACGGCGATGATGACGACGCGGCGCCGCCCGACGAGCAGATTGGCGACGCGCTGCTAACGGGCGAGGGCGAGCAGGAGGAGACGACCGAGTACGAGGTGCGGGCCAAGCTGTTCCTGCCCGAGGATCAGGGCAAGTGGGTGGCCAAGGGCGTCGGGCCGTTCAGGATCAAGCGCAACAAGGCCACAGGCAAGATGCGGCTGCTCATGCGGCTGGACAATGTCGGGCACCTGCTTCTGAATGCGGCAGTGTTCAAGGAGATGCCCGTCTCGACGGTGGCGTCGGAGCAGGTGTCGATCATGGCGCCGGGCCTCGACGGCAAGCTGACCAAGATGCTGCTGAGAGTCAAGAACAAGGAGCTTGCTGCCGAGCTTGTCGCGGCGCTGGGGAAGGCCAAGGCGGCGTGAGGCCGTGCCGGAAATGAATGGCTCCTGCTTGTCTCCATCCGCAGCCCACCAGCATCCGCAGCTCGCCAGAGCCAGCAGCTCGCCAGAGTCCGAAGCCAGCGGCCGGCCGAGGCGACAATCGCGCAATTTTTCCGCAACGAGGCAGAAAAGCTCGGCCGGCCGCACCAGCTCTTGGCGCAACACTTGCTCCCGCCGCACACATGCCCGCCGACTCGCACGCCTCGCACGCCTTCGCCACGCTGGCCGTCCACGCCGGCCAGGAGCCCGGTGAGCCGCTGCGCCGTTCATGCGGCCCTGCCGCCCGCCGCCCGGGCTGCATGCCGCATTCCGCCTCGTGCACGCCGGTTGCCCCGTCCGATCCGCCTGCTGACGGGCTCGCCGGCTCGCTCGCTTGACCGCGGGACGCCCCGCCCGTCCCGCCCCGCCCCGCACGGCCTGCCCACGGCTTGCATGCGCAGACCCGGTCACGGGCGCCGTGATCCCGCCGCTGTCACTGTCGACAACGTTCGCGCAGTCCGCGGCCGGTGTCCACAAGGTACATTGGCGCCGCAGCCGCCCGCCACCCGCGCACCGGCCATGCTGACCGCTCCGCCCCCCGCATGCCGCATCCGCAGGGCTTCGAGTACTCGCGCTCGGGCAACCCCACGCGCCAGAACTTCGAGAAGGCCGTGGCCGCGCTCGAAGGCGCCAAGCATGGTGGGCCGCCGCCGCCGCGTCACGCGACTCGCCGCCGCCTGCACCATCTGACCGTTCCCGCTCGTCTGCCCGTCCGCCTGCCCATCCGCCTGCCCATCCGCCTGCCTGCCTGCCTGCCTGCCCATCCGCTTGCCCGTCCTCCGCCCTCCTTGCGCCGCATTGCTCCGCACTCTGCCTCGACTGGCCGCCCGCCGCAACCGCAGGCCTCGCGTTCGCATCGGGTTCCGTCACCACCGCGACCGTCGCCTCGCTTGCCGGCAGCGGATCGCACATTGTCTCGGTCAACGACGTCTACGGAGGCACCTTCCGCTACTTCACAAAGGTCGCCAGCACGTATGGCGTCGAGACGTCGTTTGTTGACCTCAAGGACCCCGAGTCGCTGCGCGCTGCCATCCGCCCCAACACCAAGCTCGTCTGGATCGAGACCCCAACCAACCCGACCCTGCGCCTGGTCGACATCCGCGCCATCGCCGACATCGCCCACTCGTTCCCGGGTGTGCTGCTCGTGGTCGACAACACCTTCATGAGCTCGTACTTCCAGCGCCCGCTCGAGCTCGGCGCCGACATTGTCGTCCACTCGGTCACAAAATACCTCAACGGCCACTCGGACGTGGTCATGGGCATCGCCGTCACCAGCGACGACGCCGTCTACGAGCGCCTCAAGTTCCTTCAGAACTCGATTGGCGGCGTGCCCAGCCCGTTCGACTGCTTCCTCGCCAACCGCGGCCTCAAGACCCTGCACTTGCGTGAGTCACTGCTGCCGCACGCTTGCTCCCGCCCCTCACGGCTCGCTGACCAGCCCCGCATCTGACAGGCATGAAGCGCCATGAGGAAAACGCCATCGCCGTCGCGCACTTCCTCGAGTCCTCGCCGCACGTTGAGGAGGTCATCTACCCGGGCCTGCCCAGCCACCCGCAGCACCAGCTCGCCAAGCGCCAGCAGCACGGCTTTGGCGGCATGCTCAGCTTCCGCATCAAGAACGCGTCGCTCGCCACGTCCAACGCGTTCCTGTCCAACCTCCGCCTCTTTGCCCTTGCCGAGTCGCTCGGCGGCATCGAGTCGCTTGCCGAGCTGCCCGTCATCATGACCCACGCCTCGGTGGCCCCCGAGCTGCGCGCGCAGCTCGGCATCACCGACAGTCTCATCCGCCTCTCGGTCGGCATCGAGGACAGCAAGGACATCATTGCTGACATTGAGCAGGCCCTCAAGAAGGCTTCTCTCGTTGCCTGATCGTGCACTGCGTGCTGCCCACGCGCCGCAGGCAATAAACTACAGCTGCTCGAGAGCTGTTTGGTTGCTTTTCATTGATGAGCTCGGAAGAGGCCATTGAATGCCGCCGAGGATGCTGGTAACAAACGAATAGGCGGCGGTGCTCAGCGGCGACGGGTGCCGCCGAAGCCGGTCGCTGTGCGTGTGCTTGGGGCCGACGACGACGACGACGACGACGATGACGATGATGAGTGGTTGCGGCTTGATGAGGCTGACGAGGATGAGGATGACGTTGGTCTTGAGCTGCCCCACCACGACGACGACCCCCAGTCCCCGCGCCAAGACGGCGAGTCGCGGTAGATGTACTGCGTGCGCGGGCGGTCCCACCACGAGTTGCGGGGGCCGTAGTAGTGGTACTGGTTGCGCGAGCCGCCAAACATGGAGCCGAGGAAGCTGCCCGACCAGAACCCGGACCACCAGCCGTCGTTGCCGGCGCGATTGCGCGGTGCACCGTCGCCCGTCGCATGCTCGTAGGACGGCGGTGGCGGGCGACCATCGGGGTCGGTGCCATCGTCGAAGCCAGGGTTGTACGGCGGCGGTGGCTGGAACTCGCCCGCAGCGCCATGGTGGTGCTGGCCGGCGGCAGCGGCGGGACGGCCGTCGCGGCCCCGCCCGCCGCGGCCGCCGACGCACACCCTGAACAGGCGGTACGCAATGAAGCCGAGGACGAGGGCCCAGAGAATCGTCCCGAACCACGAACCCTCTCGGCTGCGCTCGGCCTTGTCCGCCCGCTGGCGGGACGCCCTCGCCTCGCGCTCGGCGCGCTTGGCCTCGTGGTACTTTTGGGTGCGCTCGAGCGTGTACTCGACGCCGCACGAGCCCTCGAGCACGTACGGATCGTCCGCGTAGGCATAGCCCTCGCACGTCACCGTCGTCTCGCCAAAGCGGTACCAGTCGTCCATGTCGGCCGAGCACGCCCACTGCGGATCGCGGCCGTCGCTGCCCGTCCTGACGCACTGGATCACGGCCGGCGTGAAGTCGCGGCAGGCGTCGCCGCCGACGCACGCCAGCTGCGGCACCGGCCGACTGCGGCGCCCCGCCGTCTTCTTGCCCCTGTGCAGCGTCAGGGCCGTGATGTCGTCCATGCGCACCCTCTGCCCGCCGCCGAACGCCGCAACGACCAGGGGCACGCCGCCACCTCCCGTGGCCGGCACGAGCGGCGCCAGCAGCGGGGGGACCAGCGCAAGCAGCGGCAGCGGCAGCGCCGACGACAGGATCGATGAATGCCGCATCCGTCTTGCACGGGAACCGCAAACGCCGGCGGCCGGCTTTTGTGTGCGGCCGTGAAGCGGCGTGGCGAGCCGCGATTGGCTCGCGGCGCGATGACGCCAACGCCAGCGCGGCCGACACCTGGACGCCGGCGTTTGGGCGCTCCGGCCGCCGCCTTCCCCGCCTGGCCCGGGCTCCCCTGCCCACACCTCGCCGCACACGCGCCTGCACACGGGTCTGCTCAGCCGCCGGCGCACTCGTAACCGCCCGTCGGCCCGCCGCCTCCGTTCATGCTTGCTTGAATCCCGATGCCGCACCCCAAATATTAATTCTCGAGTGTCAACGGCCGACCCACATAATTGATCGAGCCGGCGTATAAGTGCCCGTCCGGCTGAATCGACGGCTGAACGAACCAGAGAGCTGCAAACGCTCAAAAAGCCCAAAGTCGCCCAGCTCGCACAAAGCCGCCACTTCACCAGCCGCCGCCCAGCGCCAGCAGGTTAGCCCCTATGCCAACGCGCACAGCGGCTGCGTCTGGGGTCCACGCTCACCCGAGACTGCACGCTCTGTCGCCTCTCGCCAAACGTCGCAGACTAGACCCACCCAGCACCTTCGTGTCTGAGCTTGACCGTCGTCTCGCCGAGCTCGAGCCGCCCGTGATTTATCCCCAGCGGAGTTTACAGCCTGACATCCTCCAGAGCTTGCCCGCCATCTTCGCGATCCTCAGCCGCGCCACCATTTCCCGACCAAGCCCGAAGCCATGCTCGCATCGATCGCCCGTCTCTTGCCGCTGTTCCTGGCCGTGGCCGCCCCACTTGCCGCAGGTCAGAGCATCTCCGCATGCTCGAATGCTGTGACCATCACCGTCACCTCAGGCCCAACCGTCACTTTGACCGTCGCTTCAACGACCTTCACCGAGCGAGTCATCGAGACCGTTACTGCACAATGCTCCCAATCGACCGCGACGCCAACAGCAACGACCGCATCGTCGTCGACCGAGCCGACATCGAGCACTGCTTCCTCAAGCTCGAGCAGCTCTGAGCCAACATCGGCCTCGACTTCTAAACCCGCGACGAGCTCGAGCACCTCGACTTCCAGCAGCTCCGAGCCAACGACAAGCTCCGCTTCGTCAAGCTCGACCACCTCTGAGCCTGCCACGAGCTCCACATCGTCGACTTCAAGCACGTCCGAGCCGACATCGAGCACCACCTCGTCGGCTTCCAGCAGTTCCGAGCCTGCAACGAGCTCAAGCACATCGACTTCGACGTCATCCGAGCCCACCTCAAGCACTGCGTCAGCGTCCTTCTCGACCTCGAGCAGCTCCAAGCCAACTTCAAGCTCCACCACCTCGAGCGTCGCATCAACTTCGACTTCATCAACTTCCACATCCGCATCGCCCTCGGCATCATCCACATCCTCTTCCAGTCTCGCTGGATCTACAACGTCTTCCCAGACCGCCACCTCAACCTCAACTCGGACTTCGACAAGCTCCAGCACGCCCACGTCGTCACCGTCGTCCGACAACCTCAACCCCACGCCATCCAAGTGCTGGCCGTGAGTGCAGCTTTCGCCTGCCCATCATTCACCACCATCAGACACATAAATATAGTTATCCAAAAACAGTTGTCGCCCGGGTGTTGCGTTGAGAGTAGACTCAGATCCCCAGATGTTCGGCGCAGGCCTGGCCGTCAGGATGCGGGTGGCCAACAGAAGCCGAGAGTTGGCCCGGGAAGTTTGCCCAAATGGTCCACCTGGTTGCCCTGCCGACGGAGCTGCTGGTCGCCATCTGCGTGCGGGCCGGCCGCATGGACCCGCTGTCGCTGCCGCGGATCGAGGCAACGTGCCGCACGCTGCGCCGGCTGCTCACGAGCCGCGTGGCGGCACTGGCCTGGCGTGCGGCTGCACTGTCGCTCGACCGCTCGAGCGGCCTCTGTGCGCTGATCGAGCGACCCCGGGGAGGCGAGCGCGAGCAGACGGCCGGCAGTGGCAGCGAGGCCGCGCACCTCCCGTGGAACCACATGCTTGAGGCCGCTGTCAGACTCGCGGCGCTGAGGGTGGCTTGGGAACCCGCCCGCGCTCGCTCACAGCTGGTGATGCTGCTGCTGCGCGGCGACATCGGCCGCCGCAGCACCAAGGGCCGCGCGCTGGCCGAGGCGGTGCGCATGGACCGTGTTGGCGTTGTGAGGGCCTTGCTGGCGTATGACGTTCCACTCGACGGTCCAGTCAAGTACGGCGGAAGCCTGCTGCATCTCGCGGTACATGTGCGCAATGCGTCCGACTGCCAGGTCCTTGCAGAGCTGCTCAAGCATGTTGTCGCAGGCGAGGCAGACCCGCGACCGGTGCAGCGCAATGGCAGAGTCGACCGCTCGACTGCGCTGTGGATCAACGAGCGCGACCAGAGCGGCCGCACGCCGTTGGACCTGGTGCACACTCGGCAGCATGGGAATCGGCGACGGCACATGGCCCGCTTACTGATCGACCGCGGCGCCATTGCGACCACGCCCGAGGCTGCTGTGCACTCTGCCATCAACGCCCGCAGGCCTGATCTGCTCGCCAAGTTGTGTGCCGAGATCAGAAACGTTGGCGAAGTCACTGGCCGTCGTCCATCTCCGTTTATCGTGGCTGCGCAAGTTGGTGACGCCGGCTGCTGCGACGTTCTGATTCGCGCCGGGGCTGCTCCAAAAGGCCTGTTCGGCGTCGACGAGCACACTCGAGAGATGTTCGGATACAACATGCAATCCGAGGTGGAGTTTAGCACCCAATTGTATCCTGACGAAGGCCGCATCGAGACCTTTTCGATTCTCGCGCATTATAGAGTTGACTGCGTCAACTGGAAGAGCTATACAAAGTCTGACCTGATCTCAAGATTGTGTTCAACCTGGAGACGTCCTCCGGAGCAGAGACCGGGCTTGTCGAGGGTGCTCTCATACTTGGAGATGACACTTGATGCAGGGTGCACCCCTCAAACTAGTAGCACGTTATTGTTTGAGTTGGTGCGGACCACCATGCAAGCCGCTCCGACTGAGTCACAGGTTGCCAAAACGCTCGAGCTGATGGACCGTCTTGTCGACATCGGCGCGTCGGTGCATCACGAGCAAGCCAATGGGTGGACAACGGAAACCAGCGAGCAGTGGTGCGACGAGCACGCGCATCCTGTGCTCAAGCGCAAGCTGGCCGAGTTGAACGACAGGCGCGTGCGCCCGATGAGGCTTGTTTGGTGATCTCAATGAGCGGGACCGGAATGAAGTGCCTTGCATCAGGCGGCGTGTGCGAGGCAACAGGATGCCCGGCAGAGCGGCTCATCGGTCTGTGTGCTGCGAGCGCAAGGGAAACAGACAAATGCAAGCGTGCCCGCGGCACATCGAGTCGGGCCTGGTCGTCAGGATGCGGGTGGCCAACAGAAGCCGAGAGATGGCTCGGGAAGTTTGCCCAAATGGTCCACCTGGTTGCCCTGCCGACGGAGCTGCTGGTCGCCATCTGCGTGCGGGCCGGCCGCATGGACCCGCTGTCGCTGCCGCGGCTCGAGGCAACGTGCCGCACGCTGCGCCGGCTGCTCACGAGCCGCGTGGCGGCACTGGCCTGGCGTGCGGCTGCACTGTCGCTCGACCGCTCGAGCGGGCTGGGCACTTTGACCAGACCGCCTGCAACGGCAGTCAGCAGGGCCAGACACAATGGCCACAACGACAGCGACAGCGACGGCGACAGCGGCGGTGACAGCGACAGCGGCGGTGACAGCGACAGCGACGAAGACGACGAGGAGCCGGCCGCCGAAGGCGAAGCCGCCAGCAGCACACAAGCCGCGCCGATTGTGTGGTGCCGAACGCTCCAGCTGGCCGCCGAGCTCGGGCCACCGCTTCGGGACGCACAGCCGCGAGCTCGTGTGCAGCTGGTGATGCTGCTGCTGCGAGGCGGCGTCGCGGGCCGCAGCGCCAAGGGCCATGCGCTGGCTTCCGCGGTGCGGAAGAGTCGTCACGGCGTCGTGCGGGTGCTGTTGGACCACGGCGCTCCTCTCGACTGGCAGGTCAAGTTCGGCGGCAACCTGCTTCACCTGGCGCTGCGCTCGAGATACGGTGGGATGGAGACCCTCAAGGAGCTGCTCAAGCACACTGTCAAGGGCGAGACGGATCCGCGGCCTGTGCGCCGCAATGGCCGTGCCGACCGCTTTGCTGCTCTGTGGATCAACGAGCGCAACCGCAGCGGCCAGACGCCGCTCGATCTTTCCCAGATCAAGATGCGTGGCTGGCACCGCCAAGAAGCGCAGCGGCTGCTTCTCCACCACGGCGCGGTTGCGACGTCACGCAATGTCGCAGTGTTCTCGGCCATCAACGCACGAAGGCCAGATCTGCTCGCCAAGCTGTGTGCCGAGATCAAGGACATTGGCAGCGTCACGATGTATCGGGCCTCGCCGTTCATGGCTGCGTGCCGATCCGGCGACGCAGGCTGCTGTGACGTCTTGTTGCGCGCCGGCGCACCGCCCAAGGGCTTTTATGACGCCAGCAAAGCACGGACGCCTCGGAACGATCGCAACGACGACGACAGCGGCGACGAGGACAACCATGAAGATGGGAACAGCAGGGACGGCAACAGCAACAATGACAGCGACGGTGAAAATGACGACGAATACGACCTCGGCAATTATGAGGACCAGTACGACTATCAGGAAGTCGATATATGCCTCCGTAGTTCCATCAATCTCAAGGCCAAGGATGTATACAGCATTTTCTACCACCATGACTCGGGCAGAGCCAAGCTGATCTCGCAAGTCGACAAAGAGCTGCTTTCGCGTCTGCGCCTCAGGCCAAGCCAATATCACGATTCCAAGCCGAGCGTTTCATCCATGCTCGACACGATCGAGATGCTACTCGACGGCGGATACACCTTGGAGAATGACATGCACGCAAGCGTGTTCGACGTCGTCCGTTTTGTTTCGGAAGCTGCGCCGGACGAGGCCGAGCTTGCAAGGACGCTCGACGTTCTGGATCGCCTCGTTGAAGCCGGAGCCCAGGTGACCGAAACAATCTCGTCCTGGATGCATGAAACACCCAGCGTAGAGTGGTGCGACGAGCACGCGCATCCTGTGCTCAAGCGCAAGCTGGCCGAGCTGAGCGACAGGCGCATGCGTGTTGGTTTTGAAGCGGAATGAAGGCATCTGGTTGCCGCTGAGCAGGGAAACTCGATCTTTCCCGGCAAAATGTGCACGCGGATATTGGCCGCAGTGGTGCGGAAGCTGGCAGTGAACGTGCGGATAAACCGGGGCTGACGCCGACGCCGACGCCGACGCCGCGCGCACTGGGGTGGCGGGCGCAGGATGCGGACGAGATCGAGCAGCGTGCGGGCGTGCGAGTGTGGTTCCGGCGGCAGGCGTTCCGGGCCTCTTATAACGGTGGGCAGGTGTGCTGCGACTTCCCGTCGGCGCTGATGCTGACGGCGGCGCTGCAGTCGGGCCGGGGCGGCAGCACCCGGTTGTTCGGGCGGACGCGCCTGGCGGCGGCCGAGCGCTGCAGACCATGGTAGGCCGGCGAAGTGTGCCCGCCGGTGCCCGCTGGACGGCTGACGCTGCCCCTGGCCAGCGCTGGGGGATTCTTCCGCCGACGAGCAGCGGCAGCCGCGCGCTGGTGCTCAACTGCCGCTGTGAGACGCTCGGGTCGAGCGAGCGGCCCATGTTCCGCGACATGCGGCACACGCACCGCTGCGTCGTGCCCATTCAGGGCTACTACGAGTGGCTGCACCAGGACCGCCAGGCGCGGCGCGCTAAGCACGAGGCCGGCGGCGAGGCAGCCGATGCCGAGCGCGATGTCGCCAGCGACACAGACAACAGCGGCGATGCCGACAACAGCGCTGCCTCGCCGGGACACAGCGCCGCGCGGGGCCTGGCCGAGCACGCCGGCGGAGTGTCCATGAGCGCCCGCCCGCAGCCGTACGCCATCCGGCCCACGGACGGCTCCGCGCTGCTCTTTGTTGCGGGCCTGTGGCGGCCGTTCAAGAGGTCACCCGAAGAGGGCGAGGAGGGCGGCGATGGCGTTCAGGACGGCGAGTTTGTGATCGTGACGTGCCCCGCGGGCAAGCGCCTGTCGTGGCTGCACGACCGCATGCCCGCGCTCCTCACGACCGAGGAGGCGCGCAGCAAGTGGCTCGACCCGGCCGCGCGGTGGAGCGATGCGCTCGCCGCGCTGCTTGTGCCCGACGACTCGCAGCTCGAATGGTGCGTGACACGCCCTGCTGGCTGTGGCGCGGTCGCTGCGCACCTCGGCGCACTGACTCGGCGGAGCGCAGGTTCCCTGTGACTACCAAGATGAATAAGCTTTCGTTTGACGGGCCCGAGTGCATCCGGCGCAGGACGCTGAGCAAGCCGCTGGACTCTTACTGGCCCGCGCGATCGCGCACGCCGTCGGCGGCCGCCTCATCGCTCGCGGCGGCCATGTCCACTGGCGAGACCAAGCCCGCTGCATCGCCGGCCAAGATCTCGCCGGCCAAGTCTTCGGCGTCGCCAGCCCAGCCTTCGGCATCGCCGGCCAAGATCTCGCCGGCCAAGTCTTCGGCGTCGCCAGCCCAGCCTTCGGCATCGCCGGCCAAGAAGCACGCGCGCGAGGACGGCGGCAAGGAGCACAAGAGCCGCGCGGGAAAGCGGCGCATCACCGACTTCTTCAGGACGGCGCAAGACCAATGAACCAGCATGCAAGCAGCACACACAATAAAAATCAAGTCGAAAGGCGCGGAACCAACATGTTTAAGGAGAGTAAGAAAACCAAGTGTGGGGTCCCTCTCCAGCGACTCTCACACAGATACAGGTGTGTGACAATCGTAATTACATGCGGGTATGCTCGGCGACTCGTTTGAGGGCGGGTTGTTGATGAAGAGGGGGAAAGGCGGGTTTGGGTGAGTGAAGAAGCGGTCGAGCGACGCGGAAGGGAAAGCAAGAAAGAGTAGAGAAGAAAGAGCGGGCGTGAAGCGGTCAAGCAACACTACAGACGTGGCGCGAATCACGACCGGCGCAGCCGCGGGCACGTGTGTGCCGACAGTCTGGGATGCAAGGGGCCGATCGCGCGCGCGTGCATATTAGTGTATGAGTGATGCCACTTAAAACCACGACGAGCTGTTGCCGTTGCTGCTGTTGTTACCACCCCAGCCACCACCAGACTGGCGCTGGCCACCGCCGCCGCCGCCGCCGCCGCCAGAGAGCGAGGGCCAGCCGCCGCCGCTGCCGCCGCCGCCGCCGCCGCTGCCGCCCTGCTCGCGGCGGAAGTCGGTGGCGCCGAAGCGGGGGCCGCCGCGACCCGAGCGACCACCGCGGCCACGCGAGCCACCGCGGAAGCCGCCATAGTCGGCCTGCGAGCGGCAGTTCTCGAGCCAGTCAGGGACTTCCTGGTTGGCCTCGTGGAGGATTTCGACAAGCTCCTTGACGATGCCGCGGTTCTGCTTCATGTTGAAGAACGACGTGGCCTTGCCGATGTTGCCCGCGCGGCCCGTGCGGCCGATGCGGTGGACGTAGTCGTCGATCTCGGTGGGCAGGTCAAAGTTGATGACGTGGGTGACGTTGGGGATGTCGAGACCACGGGCGGCGACGGCCGTGGCGACAAGCACGGGGGTCTTGCCCTCGCGGAACGTCATCAGGGCGTACTCGCGCTCGCGCTGCGTGCGGTCGCCGTGGATGGACGTGGCGGGGAACTGCTGGTCAATGAGGAAGTCGCAGAGCATGTCGGCGGCGCGCTTGGTCTCGACAAAGACCAGCGTCAGGTTCGCGGCGGGGTTTTCCGACTGCTGGGCAATGAAGGCGTCCGTGGCGAGCACGTCGAGCAGAACCGAGCGCTTGTCCTCCTCCTCGACGAGCTCAATGTGCTGCTTGATGTTCTCGGACGTGGAGCCGACGCGGCCGACGGCGGTGAAGACGTAGTCGTTGAGGAAGTCGCGGGCGAGCATCTGGATGTTGCGGGGGAACGTGGCCGAGAACATGAGCGTCTGGCGCTGCTGCGGCATGTCCTCCTCCTCGACGATGCGGCGGATCTGGGGCTCGAAACCCATGTCGAGCATGCGGTCGGCCTCGTCGAGCACCAGATAGCGGACCGACGCGAGCGAGACGCGGCCGCGCTCCATCAGGTCGACCAGGCGGCCGGGGGTGGCGACGAGCAGCTGGCAGCCGCGCTCGAGGTCGCGCAGCTGGTCGCCAATGGGCGTGCCGCCGTACGCGACGCACGGGCGGACCCACGAGCGGTACGAGAACTTCTTGGCCTCCTCGTAGATCTGGATGGCCAGCTCGCGGGTCGGGGCGAGGATGAGCGAGATGGGCTTGATCTTGCTGCGGCGGTCCGGGAAGGGGTTCGACGCAAAGTCGGCGGGCGGGCCGTCGACAAAGTTCTGGCTCAGAATGGGCAGCAGGAAGGCGGCCGTCTGTCGGGTGAATGGATTTGGGAGGAAGGAGGCGGCGGCGGCAGGGCGTCAGCGACGAGGCGCCGGCAGCGAGGCGTCAAGCGACACAGGCGAGACCAGGCGCGACCAGGCGGAGCGCACCTTGCCCGAGCCCGTCTGCGCGCAGGCCATCAGGTCGCGGCCAGCCGTGACGATGGCGACCGAGTAGCGCTGCACGGGCGTGGCGTTGTTGTAGCCCGAGAGCTTGACGTTGAACTTGATCAGGTGGTCGAGCGACGAGTCCTCGAAGCTGGCGATGGGCGGCGGGGCGTTGTGGCCCGACACCTCGACGGGGATGTCGTCGTAGCGCTCAAAGTTGATGCCGCTGTTGTGCTGCTTGCCAAACAGGCGCTCCTCGAGGCGGGTGTCGCGGGCCTTGACGTCCGGGCGAGAGTAGAACTCGTCGCTCGGGTCCTTTTGGTACTCGCGCCTCGAGCCGCCGCCGCCGCCGCCGCCGCCGCCGCCGCCGCTGCGGCTTCCGGGCAGGCTCGACGGGCGGCCGCCGCCAGGGGCGGGGCCGCCCGTCG
>JADGIZ010000077.1:0-29584 GCA_027604665.1 Polyrhizophydium stewartii | reverse complement strand
GCGCCGATGCGACGCGCTCGACCGCGCGCTCGAGCGCGTCGCATCGGCGCTCGCCCGCGTGCGTGCGCCGGCGCCTCCCGTCGCGCCACGGCGCGTCGCCGCCGAGTGACCGCCGCCCGCCGCCGCCGCCGACTGGCCGCCAATGAATCCCACTGAGCCGCCAATGAACGGCCCATTGTGCCTGCGCCGTCCCGGTGCTGCGCCTTCCCGGTCCTCCGCTGCGGCGGCCGGGCGCCGGCCCAGATCGACAGCCGAGCAGCCGGCTACCCGCGCCAGGGCGTCGTGCAGCTGAGCGTCGTCCGGCCGAGAGTCGTCCTGCCGAGCGTCGTGCTGCTGAGCGCTGTCCGTCTGAGTGCCGGGCGGCCAAGCGTCGTCCTGCCGAGGCAAGATGACCGCAGGCCGCAGCAGGCAAATCGCTCTTTGTCGCTCTCCGCGCATCACCCCACCAACTGCCGCATGTCGGACGCAGCTGCCCAGCCCCCGCAGCGCGCCCACCACGCCGCAGCCGCCGCGCCCGCCGCGCAGCAGCCGCAGCCGCAGCAGCCGCAGCCCCAGCAGCCGCAGCAGCAGTTGCAGCAGTCGCAGCAGCCGCAGCAGACGCAGCAGAGCATCCCGGCGTCGTCGTCCTCGAACCGCCTCCACTCGGCGGGGCCAAACGTCGTCGGCGTCCACTACCGCATCGGCCGCAAGATCGGCGAGGGCTCGTTCGGCATCATCTACGAGGGTGCGTGCGTCTGCCCCGCCGCTCGCAGCTCCTGCCGCGGTCGCCGCAGCAGCCGCCGCCGCCTCCCGCTGCGTGGGGGGCGGCCCGCGCCTCCGGCATGCCCGGAATCCGTCCCACCCTCTCCCCCCCGGACGCCCACGCTCGTAGTGCGGCCACCGAGGTACCGCCGGGGCCACCGCACCGTTGGGCTGCGGAGCCCCTCGCCTGCCCCCCTCTCCCTCCGCGCCGTCCCCCGCCCCTCCGCCCGCCTGCTCTCCGGCGCCTCCCGCCGCCCGCAGCCTTCCAGCAACAACAACCGCACGCTGCCGCCTCCACCTCCCGCCGCTGCCGGCCACGACCGCCTGCTGCCTGGGCTTCGTGCGACTACCCCGCTGCCGCTCCCTGTCCCCACGCCGTTCCCCTCTTCCCCCGGCGACGCCCATGTGTTTGCGGCTCGCCGCCGCCTCCTCGCCCGCAGCTGCCGCTGGCTGCGCGCCGTCGCTGCGGCCCGATGCCTGCCAGCGCCTCGCCCGGGCGCCCCGATGCCTGCCGCCTTTCTGTTGCAGCCTCCCACCCCACCGCTAGCTGCGCGGCATCCTTGGCCCTCCACCCCCGGCGGCGTCCACCGCTCCTGTCGTCCGGCGCCCTTGCGCCGCAGGTGCCGTTTGGGCTCCAGCACCGCCTCGTCTTGCCGCTGACGATATCGCCCGCTGCTGTGCCTTGGCCACGCTCCCGCAACCGCCCTCTGCGGCTCCGCTTCGGCCGTTGCTCACCCGCCACGTCCGCGGTCGCTTCGTCATCGCCGCCGCTTGACCCACCTCTCAAACGCCTCGCCTGCCAACTCTCGCGGGCTCGCCTTGGCGTCGTCGCCTCTCCTTCATCGTCTCGCCATCTCGGGCTGCCTCGTCTCCTGGCCCAAACGGTGTCTATTCCCCATACACCGGCCTGCCGCCTGCCTGCCTCGCTCTCGCCGGCGCACTCGGCCTCGTTGCTCTCTTCCTCACCTCACGTTGCGCCGCTTATATGCTCACAGGAACCAACTTGCTCAACAACCAGCCTGTTGCCATCAAGTTCGAGCCAAGAAAGAGCGATGCTCCGCAGCTCCGTGATGAATACAGAACCTACAAGATCATGGCACAGTGCGGTGAGCAATCTTCGCACCTCACCTGCCGCGAACTTGTCCCCGCCCCCCCCCCGACTCCTTCTTTCGATGGAGCTCACCTTCTCTCGCGATCGCTGGCCACGTGTGTGCTGAACGCCATCCGTGGCCGCTTGCGCCACACCCCTCGCCGGACGCTCTCATTCCGTCATTTCGCCTTGTGGGCCAACAGTTGGCGTCCCCTCTGTCTACTACTTTGGCCAGGAGGGCCTGCACAACATCCTCTGCATCGACCTGCTCGGCCCCTCGCTCGAAGACCTCTTTGACCTTTCCAACCGCAAGCTGAGCGTGAAATCCGTCTGCATGGCAGCAAAACAAATGGTGGGTCCATCCACGCCCGGTCGCTCCGCTGCGTTTCCCCATGCTCTTGCCTTCTCTGGCCGCGCGCGCTGTTGCGTCAAAGCCCCTCGCGCGCAGGCCCGGGTCGTGCTTGCCGCGCCGACCGTTTTCCGCTCGACCCGCGTCACCGGCTTTCCTCCGCCGCATCCATCCTTTTGCGTTTGCTGATCAACCTCCGCCGCTCAACGTCCGCCGCGCAACCTCCGCCGCCCGAATCTGCGCTCCGCCTAATCCGTGCCGCATCCAGATTACGCGCGTCCAGTCCATCCACGAGCGCAATCTCATCTACCGCGACATTAAGCCTGACAACTTCCTTGTCGGCCGCATCCCGCGCCACCAGGAGCCCAACGCCAATGCGCCTGCGGGTCTTGGTGCGTCTTGCCTCTTTTCTCTGACCCGCCATCTTCCCTGCACACCACTGACAAGCAGCCGCGCAAGCAGACCCAACCAGCATCCTGGCAAATCACTCGCTCTCGCATCCCCACCCCGCATCCCAGATCTACATAGTTGACTTTGGCATGGCAAAGCAGTATCGCGACCCAAAGACAAAGGTCCACATCCCCTACCGCGAGAAAAAGTCACTCTCGGGCACCGCGCGGTACATGAGCATCAATACCCATCTGGGTCGGGGTGAGTTGCTGCCGCCTGAACAACATCCGCTGGGTTTGATGCCGCCCTCTTGGCTCGACATCTGACGAGTCTTGCGGCACTCTTTGCAGAACAATCTCGGCGAGACGATCTCGAGGCGCTCGGCCACGTCTTCATGTACTTTTTGCGAGGCAGCCTACCCTGGCAGGGCCTCAAGGCTGCCACCAACAAACAAAAGTACGAAAAGATTGGCGAGAAGAAGCAGACGACTAGCATCAAGGAGCTCTGCGAGGGTCACCCTGGTGCGCTCTCATCTCGCATTCATCGCCATCTGACTGGCCACTCGTACACGTCAACTAATACCGGCTTTGGTATGCAGAGGAGTTTGCCATGTATCTCACATATGTGCGCAACCTCAAGTTCGAGGAGCAGCCCGACTACGACTACCTACGCGGGCTGATGAACAAGGTTCTTCTGCGCATGAACGAGACCGACGACGGCGTCTTTGACTGGATGGTCATCATGGACCAGCAGCGAAAGGAGAAAGAGCGCCTGCGCGAGGCTGAGCGCGAGCTGCGAGAACAGCGCGAACGCGAGCGCCATCACCGCTCGTTCGCGCCGTCAGGCGGTGGTGCCGCGATGCACACGGTCTCGCACCCGGGATATGCGTCATCGCCGCAGGGCCACGTTGCGTCGTTCAGCTCCAACATGCCGTCCTCGCCATCAAACCAGCGCCTGTCGCAGCTCGCGCCTGGCATGCCGCAACCTGCCACGGGGAGCATGTACGTCATGCAGGGCTCCACATATGCGCTCGGCAGCCAGTCGGTCTCGCGCGAGCCCACGGCAAGCCGCACCGACGTGACGCAGCCGCGCCCGTCCGTCCCGCACCAGGCGCAGGCGACGCAGCAGACGGCGCAGGCGCAGGCGCTCGCGCAACAGCAGCAGCAGCAGCAGCTCCAGTACCAGCAATTGCATCAGCACCAGCAGCAGGTGCCGATGCAGCAGATGCACCAGCCGCCGATGCAGTCGCCCATGCAGACGCAGCAACCGCAAGCGTCGCCTCACGACGGCATCTCGGAGGCGCGTGCCAACAACAACAGCATCAACCCGGGCAACTCGGTCGTTCACAGCACCGCGGGCATGGCTACGGCATCGGGCATGGACAAGAGCCACCATGGCATGAATGGCAACCCTTCTGTCGGCCAGCAGGGCACCGCAGGCCAGGGCACCGCAGGCGCTCAAGGTGCGACAAACACCGCCGCAGCAGCAGCTGCGAGACATGCGGAGCACAAGAAGAAGGCGTGGTGGAAGAAAATCTTTGGCGTCTGCGGCTCAAGGGACTCGACGCAATGAGCAAGCCGCCAGCATGAGCGTCACCAGGGCCGTTGTTTGCAATCCACTTTCTCTTTTTTACACTTTGTCGCCGCCGTGTCTTTCCCCACCCCATCCGCCTAACCAAATTTTACTATCGCCGATGCATCTGCTATCATCGTCGTCGCAGCAGTTGCCGCTGCCTCCGCTCCATCATTTCGTCTCGCATCCCCTCTTCATTCTCCCTCAGCACCAAACCCACACCAATGGCACCCTTTTTTTTGTTTGTTTTGTTGATGGTGCGTCGAGACAGCCTTTGATTGCATGATGCTGAGCGATTTTCGCAACCAGGCTGCGCGCTGCGCGACTTGAGTGGCACGTTCCGTCTGTTAATGCCAATCCGTCATGTAGTCAGATCTGCGTGCTGCCCTTGATCACACGGACTGCTTCGCCGCAGTCTCGTTTGTGATGCCCAAGAGAGTGCCGATCGATGCAACGACAAGCTCGCCTATCCCGCCTTCCGCTTTCCGCCTTGCGCCTCGGTCCTCCGAGACGCCCAGCACACACTCCCGTCGACTACAGGATCTGCTTTGGCTCTTCACCAGCATGTGGCCCGCCGCGCGCAAGGTACGCGCGGCGGGTCAGACCTCTCTCTTTTTGATGCACCCAAAGTTTCCCCGCCAAGCGCGGGGGCGCCTTTTCCAAACAACCCCACACGAAGGCATGCGACCATGCCGACATTGGCCCACGCGGGGATCGTGCAAGCACGGGAGGCGTCCGGCCAGCAGAGAGGAAGCATATCTTTCCATAGACTGATCCAGTACTGCGTTTGTTTCGGCTCGTATGACCTTGACGCCCAAACGCCCATGCGTTCTCACGCATTCTTCTCTCTATCCGCATCCACAGCCTGACCCACGCACGTCTCCTGCCGCGTTGATCCTTTTAAAAGCCATTGGTTTCTTTCTTGGCGCTTCCAAAGACCTCTTGAGCACCATGTCCTGTCGTCGTCGATCCCAAATCACCCTCACATTACACACATCCCCTCCGCCCCCCCCCCACACACACACACAAGCGGCACCACAAGTTCGCACGCAATTCACATGCTGCCTACGCCAGCGCGACGAAGTTTGCGCAAGCGACTGCCTCGGTGGCAAATGGTCCCTCCCGCCGATGCAATTCATTTCTCACATCACCCGTCCACCTTTTTTTTATCGCCTCACCTACCCAAACAACGGAAAAAAGATGGATGTAAACAGCACAAGGCGTGTGCTATCTTGCTGTCGCAGAGTCGCCAACCTTCCCCCGATGTAGTTTCCGAAATGATGTACCAGCGATTGACTCAAGAGTCCAGCGACGGCACGGAATGCAAGGAACGCGTTTGTTGCGATGTTGCTGCTGTCGTTGTTTTTTGTTGGCTTGACTTTCATGGCCGAGCAGGCGCTTTGCCGCACTCTTCCCACCGTGCGAGAGCAATGCTGTGCGAACCCGGCGACACGGAATGCGAGTGCATCGGCAGATGCGTCTCGCTTATCGAGAGCTCTCGGCACGCTGCTCGGAGGACAGAGACGGCGCGGGCGAGACGCGACAGCAACGGCGGTGATGTGCGTGTTGGGGCCGAGTGCTCGGCAGTGTTGGCGGCGACGCGCTGAGTCTTGACCTCGCAGACGGGTTGTGTTGGGCACCAGCGCGTGGCAACTGCGCCAGCCTTGCGTGCCGCCGCTGGGCAGCTCAAGCCAGGCGCCAGTGCTGGCGCCGACTGCAACGGCAATACCGCGAGTAGCGGCGACGGCAAGGAGCAGCTACTTGCGGCCATTCAGGCCGAGGCGTCCAGATTCATGTCCACCCAGTCACGCACCGCTCGGCTTGTGCTTGCCCTCGCCGCAACCGGCTCGATGCCAACGACCCTATCGTTACAAAGCCTCGCGCATGAGCTTGAGGACGCTTGCGCGCCGCGGCGAGCTGCCGTCCGCAGCGCCTTATCGATGTGGTTCCTTGATCTGGACGAAGCGCTCGACTCGGCGCTCAAAAACAAGGTCAGCACGCGCGACCAAAGTGCCCACGGCAACGACCCTGAATCGAAAGACAACGTCTTTGAATACGTCTCGACCATGCGCGGCCAGGTGCCCTGTCCGATCAACCTTCCTTTGGAGACATGCGCGGATGTTGTGCGCGCATACACGGACGCCTTGTCGTCGCTCCTCGTCAAATCGCGGTGGAGCCTCGTCACTCAACAGCACGCGGCGCGGGCTTCCCGCTCGTGGTTCAAGAGGCTTGCGGTGGACATGTGCTGTCGGCCCGTCGTCTTTGTCGATGCGTTCCTCCAGGCAGGCGGCGCTCGGCTGGTGGCTGCCGCTGGCGAGGTCGTCTGCGCTGGCGGGTAAGCGAAATCGCAGCTTGCGAAACCAGAATGTACCCCTGACGCTGATGGATATGCCTGCAGATGTGCATCAATGTGGGACGACGATGACAAGATTTCATGGATGCGTATTGTGCGTGGGATGCTCTGCGACCAGGTGTGTTTTCTACACTGTCGCACAGATGCCCAGAAACAAGTCTGAGAATCCCTGCAGGATACAGCCGAAAGCCTCGCTTCGGCGACTCCGTGGTTTTCAAAGATGATCGCGACAGCGCTTCGGATCGCGCTGCAGCACCAAGCAGCAGAGCTCAATGCTTCGCAAGCGTCGTGGCAGCTTGTGCGGCCGTCCCACGGCTTAATCCGGCGGGATCCAAGTTCGATGCATTGTCCCAACATCCTCACATCCTCGCAGAGCAACAGCCAAGCTTCGTTGCGACTTCGATCCAGCGTGATGCGGCTAGTTACCCACGCACTCAAAGTCGGCGGACCGGCTACCCGCGCCGAGGTGATTGCGGTGCTCCAGACCCACACGGTTGAGTGGAGAACCCGGCCACCAGCAAGAATGCCGCCGCGCTTCGTGACAGCCCCGCAGTCCCGCCGCCGCGGGCCGTCCTTACATGTAACGCTCGCGGCGCTCTCGACTCTGTCGCCTTCACAGCGCGCAGCCCGCATCTCGGTCGCCGCGTCGTCCGCTGGCATCTCGCCCTCGGCGGCGACATGCAAAGGCACGGCAACGGCGAACCCGTTTGTCGAGCTTCCACAAACCGCATCTCTGCGCGTGCTGCTCGAGCGCGAGCTCGCCGCACTCGCAACGTGCAGACCGCTTGCCGTGGCTTGGGCACCATTCAACGTCCCACTCAACGACACGTTCAAGCAGATCCTCAGTCGGACGAGTTTGTTCGAGCCGTCCTACTGCTCCCCGGCTGTGCCTGGTAGCCAAGTTCCTGCCGGCCATGCGTACCTCGTAAGCCACGGCCAATCGCCTGGAGCCATGTGCGACACGCAGCTGACTTTCCCGCGCAGCACTCGATCCTCGAGATGCTTTGCGCCCTTGCGCCCCAGGGACACCATCCGCAGGACCCCATCGACGAACAGGCGAGAGGCATCATTGCGGGACAGGGCACGACGCCGACCCTGGGCTCGAGCATCCGCACGATCCACATGGGCTCAACAGACCGGCGGGTCCTTGCGCTGACGACACCTCTGTATGCCATTCTCCCACCGCTGCCAGCGCCAGGGGCATCCAGGACCGTCCAACCATCCGCCTCTGCGGCCCTTGCAACTTCAGAGCAGCCAGTGCACCTTCCCCCGACTAAGATCCACTCGCCTCAGGAGCTCATCGCCTCGTCGCGGGAAGCCGTTATTGGCCGCACTGTGGTACAGACCCTGGCCGACCTCGACCGCGCGGCCTTGGCAGTCTGCAAGGTCATTCCGTCGGCCGACAGCACAGCGGTTGCAGACGAGATCCTCATGTATGCATGGCGTCACTTGGGTTTGGCTGATCCCCCACATAACCTCACATCGCCGCCGACACCGCACGCGGCCCCGGCAGCCGATGCCTCGCGTTGGGCTCGTATCGGACACCATTAGACGCACAAATATAAAGCGGCACCAGAGTCTATTTTTTTGCGAGGTACTCGTCCAGCCGCTGCGACAGACGCCGGAGCTGCTCGAAAAATACAAACGTGAGTACCGTATGAGGCCTGTCAGCAGCACCCATCTTGTCAGCAACTCGCCAGTGGTGTCTCGAGCTCGTCTCACGCACACACAGAGCCATGGCACACGGGGAAGCAGCAATACGCACCCGAGACGAAGGTAGTGTGCAAAGAAGCCCTTGTAAAGGGCGCTGGGACCTTCCGCTCTCACAGTCTTGACGAGGCAGTCGAGTCCGTTCTTGTACAGCACGCCGCCGCGCCCGTCTGGCGCCGAGTGCTGGTTGTACATTCGCGTGCTGGCAACATCAAACGGGTTCATGGCCGCACACACCAAAAAGCTCGTCGCCAGGCTCGCCATAAAGTGCAGCTCGATGGCGCCGTTGGCGCCTCCACGCGCCGGGTCGAACCAGCCGCTGCGGAGCAGCATCTGCTTGCACGTGTCGTAGCTCGACAGCTGCACGGCCGATCCTATTCCCGTGCGCATCATGGAGGCGTCCGCGCCTCGCCACAGGCCGCGGAGGCCGCCGCTGTTGTAGATGGCGCGCAGCGAGTAGAGCGTGCCCTTGGTGACGTAGCTGTGCTGGTGGCCGACGACGGCGCCCGAGCCCTGCACATACGACTGCATGCGCTGCCAACGCACGCGCAACACGGCGGGCCGCCGGGAGCGGAGCGTCAGCCGCACCGGTCCGGGTGATCTTGCATCCGGGCATATCCCTGACGCGGGACACAAAGGCGGCAACACACACCGTCTTGACAAGGAAGAGCGGCGACGCAATAAACGACCCAATGATGCCAGTGGTGGCGCCCGAGGCGATCATGGCCACAAACGGCGCAGCGTGCCCGTCGATCCGGTCGACGCCGCGCACCCATGCGGCCACGCTGTCCATCGACGCCTGCAGCGTGTGCTTGAGCGGCTCGTACATGCCCAGGCGAGTGCCGTTGAGCAGCAGCTGGTACACATATGCGGGCGCCAGGCCCTTTTGGATGCCCGCGATGCCCTCGTTGCGCAGGATGCGCCAGAACGCCGAAAGTGCGTTGGGATACGCCTTGGCCGACTGTGCTGCGCTCACTGTCGACGATGCTGTGCTGGCAGTCGCCGTCGCCGTCGCCGATGCCTGTGCCGCGCGGCGGGACTCGAGCTCGCCCTGCAGCTGCAACCGCGTCTTGACGACCTGCGGGCGGGCGGGCGAGCCGGTGAGCGGGCGGCGCCGGGAGGGCGTGTGGGTGCGTCGTGGCAGCGGCGGAGCGGGTCGGTCAGCGTGTTGGCATTCCTTGGCGTCACGGAGATGACGGCGCTCGCTCGGTGCGGGATCGCCACGCCTCGGCGGGCCAGTTCGAGAGCCGCGCAGGCGGCCGGAACGAGTGAAGATGCCCGCCGGGCTCGGACGTGGCGGCAGCGCACGCACCTCCCACGGGTTCGTGAACGTCACGGCGCCTGGTGGTGTCGGTGTCGGCCGCGGCGCAACTCAGGTCAGCCGACACACGTGGGGACGCCCCGGGCGGAGCCGTGGCAGCCCCAGCGGCAGGCAGCGGCGGCCGGCGCGGGGCGGCCGCCAGAAGTAGCCACTGCTGCGGCGGACGCACCGCATGCAGCAAGCCCGCCGAGCGCGAACCCGCGCAGGTGCTGCAACGGGGACTTTGGCGGCGCCTGCGCTGCGGTTTGCGACATCTGGCCAAACCTCGCATCTGCCCGTCGGCCGACCCTTGGCATCGCCACCTCCACAACGCCGCTGCTGTGGTGAAGATCGCCCGCATCTGCGTGCCGCTTACGCGGCCCATGCGAACGATCTTGCCCGTTCATTCTGGCGTGCCAACCAGCGTGCCCTCGCTATCGCCCAACGCCAGCGCGGGCCGCCGGTGCTTGGTGGCCAGGTCAAGCTCGGGCGGGTCGCTGGGCATGCGATCCATCAACCGCGGGCCGCCATCCTGTGCGTTGCCAATCAGCATATGCACGCGCAGCACGCCGTCTTGCATGCGTTCCGGATCTGAGAGGCGCACTCACCGGCACGATCCGTATCACATGCCCCGGCTTTGCAGAGTACGTCGGTGTCGCCAGAGCTGTGCGTGTCGGCGATACTGTCCGCCTCTCCGCGGATCCGCACCCAGTTGAAGCGGCGTCTTCGCTGGCGCCAAGCACTTGCATTATCCCGGGCGGGCTAGCATTTGTCGTCGGCCTCGTGGCAGACAAAACCCCAGTGATGCTGGGACTCAGCACCAGCAAACTGGATGACGGATCTGCTTCGCCATCTGCGACTCGGTCAAAGCGCACAAACTCGATCACAGGTCCTTCGGGACTCGGCGGCGCTGCTACCATCTTGATCGATGCGGAAGGCTTGGCTGCCGCTCTGCCACCTGCCTTGCCCGCAAGCTTCAGCAACGCCCCGCCCGGCTTGGATTCGATTTGGCCTTGAACAGATGTTGAAGCGCTTGGCCGAGCGCCGTCCACAGCTGCAGAGGCCTCGACTGGCCTTTCAGCTGCCTTTTCCGTTTCTGCTTGCGCCGGTGTTTCGGTCTCAGAAGGCATCCGCGCACGGCTCACGCACGCTTTGACCTGCCCGCGAGCTTCAAGCGGTAAGGATGCCTTGCGCATGGCCAGGATCTGCTGCTGGGTCGGCTGCGGCTGGGCGGGTGCTGGACGAGTGCGCGAGACACCCAGTGATCGTTTGGCTCGCTCTGGTGGTTTCTTGGGGGTATCAACCGCAGCCGCTCCAGAATCAGGCTCTGCGTCAACTGCACTCGACTCGGGTTCAGCGGGCTTGGCGGTCAGCTCAAGCCCATCCTGGTGCGCCTCAGTGTTTGCGACAGCAGTCGCTGGTGGTGCTGGCAGCTGACCTGCAGCCGCCGTGCGTAATCGCATCCCGCTGCTCATTTCCGGGATCCCCAGGTCGTCTGCAAACAGCGCAGACGTGCGGATCTCATCTGGCTCCGGCGCTGGCGCTGTTGCCTTGCGGGACGCGCTGCGCATCGGCCGCACCTGTGAGGCTACTCGTCAGCAACGGAAAGCGAGCCGATGGAGCTCCAGCCCAGAATCCATTACCACTGGCACATTGTACTCGTCAACGTCAATGCCCTCGATCTCGAGCGGCAGGATGCGCTTCCCCGTGAACCGCATGACCAGCGCCTCAAAGTCAGCCTCGGACCGCTCGCGGCTGTCGGCTCCGTCTGTTGCATGTCGCCTGCGCCGCCGCTGCCGCCGCGCCTTGGTCGGCGGCATACCCACAAGCAGCCGCACAATCGGGTCGGCTTCGTCGCTGTCGCTGTGTGCGTGCGCCGAGCTGCTCCGACTTTCCTGGATCGTGCGAAGCCCGCCCGATGTGTCGCTCGATGCGATCAACTGCGCCGCGAGCGCAGCCTGTGACTGACTCGGCAACCCATCGCCCAAGGTTACCCGACGCTCCCGCGCGCTGCCGCCTGCGTGCTCGCCGGGCCGCATCGCGCTGAACATCTTGGCCGTCGGCCGTGCCTTGATATCGGCAGGGAACGGCCAACGCTCCGACGCAATCGGCGGTGGGCGAGGCGGGTTGCGTTGGCGCTGTGCGGCGATCGCCGCAACAGCAGCTGCCGCAGCTGCCGCCGCCGCCGCCGACGACGCCGCCAAAGCGCCGTCTGACACCCGATCTTGCGTTGGCGCGGTTGGGTCCGCAGACTCGCCATCTGTGCCGAGATCAGCTCGCATCCCGCTTGGCCCAGATCCACCCGGTTTTGTGTTGCCTTCCACGCTTCGCTCGCCCCCAGGCGGCCACACGGCCTTGTCTGGGACGTCGCGCACGAACCGCAGGAAGCGGTCGTATCGATGGTAGTCGGCCATGGGGTTGCTTTGCGAGTGCGTGGGCAAGCAAGAGTCGCTCGTGCTGCGCGTGCGCCCGCCGTTCACGCGCGCTGCCGAAGCAGCAGCAGCAGCAGCAGCGCCGCCGCCACCGCCGCTGTGACCCGCGCGCACAGAGTGCCTGCGCGCACGCGGTGGGCAAGCGCGTGGGCCATCCTTGCCCGTCGCAGCGTCGCAGCCAGAGAGATGTATCGCGGCCTCTATCGCGCCGTTGCCGCTTCCGGTCTCGGCCGCAAGCCTCCGGTACGCATACAGCGTCTTGCGCTTGATGACATCGCTCAGGTTGTGATACGCCGCAAAGTCGCCCGGGTGCGCTGGAGGCAGCACGAACATGCCCAGATTTGGCTGCTGCTGTTGTTGTTGTTGTTGCTGCTGTTGTTGTTGCTGGGCAGCATCTCTCGACGGGCGGCTGTTCGAGATCGAATGATGCTGCGGCGGCGTCGCGATGGATCGTGCAGTGCGGCGAGTGGCAGTGGGCGACACGCTCGCCGGATCGAGCTGCAGCCTGAGCCCCGCTGGCGGCGGGCCCGCTTCGACCTCGGGTGGGCACGCAACGCGCAGCACCCCATTGAGCCCAGTGCGCGCAATCACGGCCTTGGTGTCGCCCGCAGCGCCGATCCGCGCGTACATGCCGGCGAGCACCGCCGCTGCGGCCGCTGCCGACTCTTCTGTTGGCTGCGCGGGGACGCTGTTCCGCGCAGCCGCCCGCCGTGCTCGGCGCAGGCTCGAGTCACTGCTGCGATCGCTCGGCTTTGCGCTGATGCACTTGGATCCGTTCCACAGCCGCTCCTGAGCGGCCGCGCCTGGCGCCAGCGACACAGTCGTCGGCAGCTCGGCGCGCCGCGGCGGCAGCGATCGCTCGGGCTCGTCAGGGATGAGCCGCGCCATTGTGCCAGATCCGCTCGGAAGCGGCCGCCGAGCTCGCCGCTGGCGTCCCGCGGCGCCGCCGCTGCCTGCCGCTGCGGCCGCAAGCGTCTTGGCGCCTGCCGCCAGAGCCGCCGCGCTCGGTGCCGCGCGCTTGGAGCACGGCACAAATGCGCTCGGCACCGACTTCATCAGACGCACGACGCGCTCGCGCTGCTTGCGCGCCGCGGCGGCCGTGCCGGCGGGGTCATAGATGCGCCTGGCCTTCTCAAAGTCAAATGTCATGCGCGTGCGCCGCTGCTGGTGGCCACGCCGTCGCCCTGCGCGCACACCAGCGTGGGGGCAAGATGTCGGCCGTGCACGCGGCCCGCCGCCAGAGCCCGCGCCATGTTTGCATGGAGACGGTCACCGAGTAAAACATGGCATTTCATTCAGGAAATGAATCAGAGGATGCGGTACGTCGGCGCGCCGGGCAGGGCCGCCTCGGCCTTGCGGATGTCCTCGTCGTCGACGCCGTTGGTGCCGACAGCGAGCTTCTCCTTGTGCAGCAGCTCAATCTTGCCGACCTTGAGAACCAGCAGGTCGCGGCGCAGGAAGTCGAGGTTGACGCGCAGCGTCTCGAGCTCGCCAAAGCGCAGCTTGCGGTCCAGGGCCGCCTTGCCGCTGGCCTCGACCGCCTTCTTGATCATGGCCACAAACGGCATGATGCGCTTGTCCTTGATCAGGCCCGCCTTGGTCAGGAGCTCCTTGTCCGTGCCATTGAGTTTCTGCGCAGCGTCGTCCCACGTCTGGCGGAGGATCTCCATCGCCTGCTCCTGCCACTCGGGGAACTCGGTCGCGACATAGACGCGCAGCGTGCGCGGGCCCTCGGGCTCGGGCGTCGCCTCGACCTTGCCGCCCTTCTTGGTCTTCTTCTTGGCAGCCGCGTCCTCTGCCGAGCGGATCTTGGACCCGAGCTCTCGGATGTACGTCGCGGCGGCCAGCACCGACTCGTCGACCGGGTTGCTGGCGGGCCAGCGCGCCGACATGACCGACGTAGGCTTCTTGAGCAGCTCCGAGTAAATGTGCTCGGACCAGTGCGGCGTGATGGGCTTCATCATCAGCGCCTGGACCTCGATGAAGCGCAGCACCAGGTCCTTGTGCAGGCCCTCAAAGACCTCGTTTTCGGCGCCGTGCAGGTTGATGCCCTGGCCCGTCACGGCCTTGCGGTACTCGTTGCGCGCAGCCTGCATGTCGTAGAAGCTCGACTTGAGGGCGTCGCGGTACAGCATGGCCGTGTACGCCGCGTCAGCCTGCGCAATGACGCTGTCCATTTCTGCAGCAAAGACCCTGTCGTTCCACGACAGAGGGCCTGTGCGCAGCTCGTTCTTGGCAATCTGGGCGAGGACCTCCTCGGTCCACTCCTTCTCGGCATAGAGCTTCAGGATCGCGTCGTCGGCCGTCTTCTCAACAAAGTTGGCGTCCTCAACGCTGTCGCCAGAGTCGGCGAGGGCAAAGCGCGTTGCGTCCGCGCCGTAGATGTCGAGGGCTTCGCGCATGGACATGCTGTTGCCCGTCGACTTGGACATCTTCTCGCCGTTGCGCAGCAGGTGGCCGTTGGCGCGGATGCCGCGCGGCCACTTCTCCTTGGGGAAGATGGCCACGTGGTTGTAGAGGAAGAACGTCAGGTGGTTGTTGATCAGGTCCTTGCCCGAGCAGCGCAGGTCGACGGGGTAGAAGAACTCAAACTCGCGACGCATGGTCTCGAGCGTCTCCTTGGCGATCTTGGTGTTCTTGGGGTAAGGGCCTTGGAGCAGCACGTACGTCCAGACCTCGTCCGTCATCTGCTCGGGCTTGATGTTGCCGAGGCCGGGCTTTGAGCCGTCGAGGGTGCCGCCTGCACAGCAGCGCGCGTCAGCAACAGAGTTGGCTGTCCTGACCGAGCAGCCACACAAAGGCGGACGCACACTGCAGGATGTGTGCGACCGTGTAGTAGGCCATGTAGATGGTCGAGTCAGACAGCGACTCAATGAGCCACTCGCGGTCCCAGGGCAGACGGCTTCCGAGACCAAAGCTGCGCGAGCAGGCCCACTGGCCGAGCCAGTCCAGCGTCTTCTCGAACGCGTTGCGAGTCTCCTCGCCAAACGTGTTCATGCGCGCAAGGGCCTCCTTGGCCTGAGCGCGCCACTTCTCCTCGCCGTAGTCCATGTACCACTGGGCAGCGAGCGTCACGACGCACTCGTCGCCGCTGCGGCTGATGATCTGGCCCTCGGGCTCGCAGTAGGCAAACGCGTCGCCGCGGTCAATGAGCAGCTTGCGGATGAGCGGCTTGGCCTCCTGAACGGGCCTGCACGTGGTTGCATTGGTTTGCGGCATCGTCAGCAAGCGCTTCTGGCACCACACACGGGTCGCACCGAGCCAGAAAGTGACCGCCAGACAGCCCATTGCATCAGATAATAGAAAGGTTTCCGCAGTCCTCGATGCGAGCGATCAGAAGAACGAAAGTTATAAAGATGATTTGGCTCATCATATGCAGGGGCTGGCCGGCGGTCTCTCTGGCGGGCGGCGGCATATTTGTGGTACAAGCAGAGCGGGCACACGCACTTTCCGGCATGCTCGCCGACCAGGAGAGTGCCCTGGTAAAAGTCCTCCTTGTACACGAGCTCCTTTGCCTCGGCGAGCTGCTTCTTGTCCTTTTGGCTGTTGATCTTGAGCTTCTCGATCGCGGCCTGGGCAGCAATGTCTCCCAGGTTCGGCGTGCGGATAATCGGCCGCGGGGGCATGAAGGGCTCGACCCACTTCTTCTGGATGTGGTAGTACGCGGGCTTCTTGAGGAGGTCCTGCAGGGTGATGAAGTCATCGGGCGAGTTGGAGGGCACAGAGGTCACGACGCCGGTGCCCTTGGTCGGCAGGACTCCCTCCATGGGCAGCGTGTAGACCTCGTCAAACGGCGACAGCGGCGCAGAGAGCGGCACGCCGACCAGGTCCCAGCCCGTCAGGTCCGCGAGCTTGACGATCTTGCCCTTCTCCTTGAACAGCGACTGGAACGCCATGTCGCGGGCGGCGCGCTCGGTGCACACCCACGCCTCCGAGTCGCTGACCTCGTAGACGCCGTAGTTGAGGTCGACGCCGACGTAGCAGTTGGTCTGGCCGTACATGGTCTCTGGACGCAGCGTCGCGGCAACGAGGAACAGCTTGCGGCCGCCGAGGGCCTCGACGAATGCGGGCGACGAGAGCTTCTCGCCGACGGGCTTGTCATCCTTGACGCGGTCGCGGCCCTCGACAGGGGTCGCGTTAAGCGACTCGAGGCGGACCTGCAGCTTGATGCCCGTGTACTCCTGCACGCCAAGACCCTCGCCCGAGGCGCGGTCGTGGTCCAGGCACGGCTGGCCGTCGAGCGGCGAGTAGATGGTGTAGCGCTCGCCAAACTGCACCTTGGACGGCGCCATCTGGTGCAGCTGGTTGAACTGCCAGCGGACAAACGAGTCAAAGTACGGGTTGACGTCGGTCGTGATGAACGTGCGGCGCCAGTCAATGTGCGCGCCGAGGCGCTTGAGGTCTGCGATCGCAATGGGCGGGAAGAACGTGAGCCAGTGGAGCGGGTCGACAAACTTCTTGATCTCGCTGTTCTCGATGCCCATCGAGCGCATGATCTGGAACTGGTACTTGAGGCCGGTGCTCTTGGCGGCCTGCTTGGCGTGCTGTGACGGCACCAGCAAAGAGCAGCAGGGCAGCCCAAGCGCGGTTCGGGTCAGCGAGGCAGCGCACTCGGGAAGCGGCGAGATCGCTCAAGCGCACCTTCTTGACGATCTTGGTGGGGTCATCCTTGGCCTGCTTCTCGGCAGAGGGGGCAGGCGCGTTGGGCTCCTCGTTCTCCTGCTGCTCTTCTGGCGGCGGGCGTGCGGCGCAAGCGAGCGGCAGGGGCAGGGGCAAGGAGGATTCGAGCGTCAGGGTCGGGCAGCAAGTCGTAACGACACGCAGACGGCGTCAGCCACGTCATCTTGCTCAGCGCCACAGCAGCACAACGCACCCTCGCTGTAGCGCTCAAAGTCGGGTCCAAAGAGCTCGACCTCGCGCTTGAGCTTGTCGGCGCACGCCTGCAGGGCGGCGGGCAGCGGGGACGGCGGGCAGTCGCGGGCAGCGGGGCGCCGCAGAGGGAGATGCGATTCGTCAGCACACGCCGGCGCCAGGGGAGAAAAAAAGAGACGGCGCCTGGCCGGGTTGTCGCCTCGGGCGGGCCATCCGGGGCCGCCGCCTCATGCCGGCGCTCGCGCGCGGGCATCGGGCGCACGCAGCAGGCGGGATCGCAGGCGCGCACCTTGATGGGCATGCCCGTGCAGTGGAAGCCGAACGGGAACAGCGCGCGCTTGCCCTTGAGACGCTCGTACGCCACGGCAAACTCGACCTTGGACAGCGAGAACGTGTGGCCAAGGTGCAGACGGCCGTTCATGTACGGGAACGGGAACGTGGCAAGGAACTTGGGCTCGAGCGGCTCGCCGGCGCCAGGCGCGTCTACGTCAAAGACTTTGTTCTTCTCCCATACGGCCTGCGCGCGGAGCTCGAGGTCGACCAGAGCGTCGCGCTTCT
Organism: Polyrhizophydium stewartii; assembly: GCA_027604665.1. Taxonomy (NCBI): domain Eukaryota; kingdom Fungi; phylum Chytridiomycota; class Chytridiomycetes; order Rhizophydiales; genus Polyrhizophydium; species Polyrhizophydium stewartii. The sequence continues at coordinate 12,217 of JADGIZ010000077.1, read as the reverse complement.
TGAAGGCCTGGACTCGCGCGCACACGCACGGCGAGCAGCGGGCGGGCGCGCGAGTGGGCGGGCGGGCGGAGGAAGCGGACAGCGCCACGTCGAGCCGCATGTCAGCAGCGCGGGCGCGGGTGCAGGCACAGGCGCTGGTGCGCGCGAGGCGGGGCGGCCGGGCACGGACCTTCTGCGTCTCCTCCGCCATGGTTGGGTGATCGCTGGAAAAGCAACGAGATCGCGCGCTTTTGACGACAAACGCAGACATGGCTGACGGGCATGACGTGCCTGACGGCCGGGCATGCGTCGCATGACGGCCGGCGGTCGCCCAGTGCCCGGCGCTCGCCCGCAGCGCCGCGGCCAGCGTGTGTGCGCATCGATGCGGCGCGGCCCGCGTGGCGCCCGTGATGCGTGCCCGCGCTGCCGAGGCGCGCGCCAATGACAGCATGCGGGGCAAGTCGGTTTGGCGACGCAGCCGGCCGCGTCGTCCTGGTCCCGCACCAACGGCCGGCGCATCACATCCCCATCAGCACCACAAGGCAGCAGCAGCGTCTACATCCATGGGGATTCATTCTGTCAAACAAAAAATAAGAGGGCACCACCCATGATCACTGCGCAACGGCCATTGCAACGGCGTACGAGCCGCTGTGGCTGATCGTCACACGCAGGTCCGCAACGCCGGCGGCATCGGCGGCGGCCTTGGCCTCGCCGTGGAGCACCACGCGCGGCGCCTGGCCGTCCTCGCGCACAATCTCAATCTCGTTGAGCGGCGCGCCGGCTCCCTTGGTCCACACGACCTCGCCCTCGGCGCGGCTCGAGACGGCCTTGATGACGGCCTCCTTGGCGGCCCAGCGGCCGGCAAAGCTCGCCGCGGGGCTGGCCGACGCGCGGCAGTAGGCAATCTCGGCGTCCGTGAAGTTGCGCGCGACAAACGCGTCATTGTCGGCGGCGACCTCGGCAACGAGCTGCACGTCGACGCCGATGCCGCGGGCCGCGCCGTGCTCGGCCTTGAGCTTCTCGGCCGCCTCGGCAACGAGCGCCTTGGTCACGGCCACGTCCGCAGGCGCAACGGTGGTCTTGCCTGCGCGCGCGGCCGCGTTGTTGAAGTTGTACGAGCCCGTCTTGGCATCGTACGTGGCGCGCGCGAGCGGGTTGAGGTACACCGACGACTGCTGCGCATCCGTGTACGGCGCAGCGTCCTTGACGCGCACCAGCGGCGCCGTGCTCGTGAGCATCTCGTGGTAGTAGCGGTACGACGCAATCTGGCGCTTCTCGCGCTTGGCCGCGTACTCGTCAAACACTGCCTCGTCCACGGCCGCAAACAGGTAGTCCGGGTGCACAACCAGGATCTCGGCGCCGGCCTGTCCAAAGCCAAAGCTCTTGAGCAGCACCGACTTGATGCCGTCCGTCTGGATCGAGCGGCTCGGGTAGATGATGTGCTTGAACTTGCGCAGGCGAGCCTCGACGTTGTCCAGGTTGCGGTTGCCGGGGACAATGCCCGTCTCGAGAATCTGCAGCGCGCCGTTGAGCATCCACGCCGCGGCAGCGCCCTTGGGGTGGCCAGTGAGGTGCTTCTGGAACACGGCGGGCAGGATGTTGCCGACCGTGCGGCCAAGGTGCTCCATCTGCTGGCTGACGACCGACGACTCGTTGTAGTCGTTGGCCTTGGTGCCCGTGCCGTGGAACGACGCGACGCCAATGTCGTCGATCGTCAGGCCAAACGTGGCGAGGCCGGCGCGCAGCGGCGAGACGTGCGGGTTGTTGCGCCACCAGTCGTGCGACCACGTCGAGAGCGCATTCTTTTCCTGTGTGCACCGGCGGCCGCGGTTGCCGAGGGTCAGCAAGGGCAAATTCGCAACATCATCCATGCATCCAAGCAAGTCAAGCGCACCTTGCGGACAGCCTCCTGCTCAATCAAGGCGGTGCGCTCCTTGACAAAGGCGTCCTCGTCCTTGAGCGTGCCTGCAGCGCGCGCGGCCTCGAGCTCGTCGCGCATGTCCGCAAGCTCGTCCTCGACCCAGCGCTTGATGAACTCGCGCTCGCGCCTGAGCTGGCGCGTGCGGTACTTGATGTCGAGCATCGCGTACGCGTGCTTGCCGGCAGGCGTCTCGCGGGCCGTGGTGAGCACGCCCTGGCCGGGCGCCGGGACCGAGCGGCTGTTCTTGTCCGTGGCGGTGCTCGTCGACGCAACAATGCCGCGGATGGGCACGCCCATCTGCAGCGCGAGCGTCGCCGTCATGAGCACGGCAATACCCGAGCCGTGCGCCTCCATGAATCCACCGCGCGTGTCCGAAGCCGGGCGGCACATCTCGCGCGGCTCGCGGCCCATGGCGAACTCGGCGTCCGAGCTCGACGTGGCCTTCATGTTGGCAAACTCGTACGAGCTCTCCTCCTGGAAGTCGTCGTAACCGCCGCAAATGACCACGCGCGCCTTGCCCGACAGCAGCGTGTCGACGGCAACCTCAACCGACTCGGCAGCCGTGGCGCACGCGCCGACCGGCGTCTTGATCGGACCCGACGACGAGAGCAGCAGCATGTTGATCCACGCCGGCATGGTGTTGATGAAGCTCTCCTGCAGAATGTCCTTGGACGACGGCAGCTCGGCGTAGCGGCGGAAGATCTTGCGCATGGCAAGCATGCCGCCCATGCCACCGCCCGACGTGTTGCCGAGCTCCGAGACGTGCACGTACTTGTAAAACTCGTACGGGTCCGTGACACCCGACGAGACGAGCGCTTCGACCGTCGCCACGAGCGTGTACAGCGTGATCGGGTCGACCTGGCTGATGATGTCGTCGGGCACGCCGTAGCGCTTGGCGCTCCAGCCCTTGGGGATCTGGCCGGCAACAAAGCGGTCAAAGCGCAGCGACTTGGGCACAAAGATGCTGGCGCCCTTGGCGAAGCTGACGAACCACTGCTCGCCACGCTGCTCGACAATGGCCGCGTCGCCATTGTAGCGCTTGAACGCGGCCGCCTCCTCGCGCGAGACCTCGATCGGCGCAGTGTCCTCGGTGATGGCGACCTCCTGGATGAACATCTTGTTGTTGGGGTCGTAGCCGCCAAAGAGCTCGGGCTCGATCAGGCGGATGCCCGTGTGCTCGAGGATCTTGCTCTCGTACTTGCTCTTGATCTCAAAGTCCTGCACGGGCTGCTTGGTCTCGACGTCGATCCAGCCAGAGTAGTTGGGGATCTTGCCGAGCGGGCCGCGGTGGAACGTGATCATGCCCATGACCCACGCGAGCTCGATGCAGCCCTCGAGTGAGAGCTTGCCAAAGCTCTCCATCTCCCAGCGCGTGCGCGAGCCGCCAAACGGACCAACCTCGCCAAAGCCCGTCACGACAATGACCTTGTCGAGGTCGAGCAGGCCGCGCAGGTGCGACATGCTCGGCTTGGCCAGCTTGGGGAACGCAAAGCGCATGTTGGCGCGCGGAGTCACCGACACGTTGGCCGCCTTGGTCGGGCCCTCGAGCACCTGGCGGTCGAGCGCCGTCTCGCGCGCCACGGCGCGGCGGATCTCGGCCGTCTCGAGCAGCTCGCGGCGCAGCTCCTTGGTGATGTTGGCCAGCTCCGAGACAAAGTGCAGGCCGCCGTTGAGGTCCGCCCAGATGGGTTCCGTGTACGCGCGCTTGACAATCGCCGGGTGCAGCAGGCCGGAGAGGTTGAAGGCCATCTCGTGCTGCGAGAAGGTGCGCGCGCCGAGCGACTCGATGCCCTCGGCAACCATGTTATTGCCCGACATGAGACCCGTGCCGCGCGTCCAGCCAATGACCGCGCCGACAATCGTCAGGTAGCCCGACCAGCTCTCGGCGTGGAAGCGGTTCATGAGCGTCTCGAGCGCAATCTTGGACTCGGAGTACAGGCCGTCTGCGCCACGCCGCGAGCGTCAGCCTGCGTTGCGTGCACCCTCACACACACCCTCCCCAACAACAAGCTGCTGCAAGAGACTCACCGCCGCCAAACGTGCCGTGGTTGGGCGAGAGCGGCAACATGACGAGCGCCGGGCGAGTGTCAAAGCCAAACGCAGCCTTCTTGATCTTGACTTGGCCGAGCAGGCGCAAGAGGTTGGTGAGCATGATGCGGTGCGCGAGCTCGGAGCGCGAGTCGATGCCGTCAATCTCGCGGCCCTGCTCCGGAATGGCCGCAAACGGAATGATGGCGTCCAGGTCCCAGCCGAGGCCAGACTTGGGGTCGCGTGAGTAGATGTAGTCCACGAGTGCGTTTACGTCCTGCTGCGAGCCGCCGTTGAAGGGCACGACCACGAGGCGCGAGCCCTTGGAGCCGTGCTGCTCGTACACCGACTGGAAGTACTCGACGCTCGACTTTTGGAAGCGCGACGTGGTCACGACAACCTGCGCGCCGCCCGAGAGCAGCGCCTTGAGCACCTCGGCGCCAATCGAGTCCTTGCCGCATCCGGTCATGAGCACGCTGCGGCTCTTGAACGTGATGCCGTCGCGCGCCATGTCCGCGAGCGCGTCGAGGTACACGCGCGTCATCTCGGCGTCGGGCACCCAGTGCGTCGGGTCCGCGGTCGAGCGGCGCTTGATGAACAGGAACGGCAGGTTCGGCTGGTCAAACTGCGGCGTCGGCAGGTGGGCACGAATCGAGTCGAAGATGGCGTCCATCTGCGTCTTGAACTCGGCCGTCTTTTCGCCGCCGGCAGCCTTGACTAGGTCGCGCAACGCCGTGAACTGCGCCACGAGCGGCTCCGAGTCGGGCAGCTTGGTGAGCGACGAGCCCTGGCGCATCTCGGCAACGTAGTCCTTCATGTTGCTCGCCGCGCGGCGCTCCTCGGTGTACTTGAGCTCGCCGCGGTCCGTGATGGTCGTCACGGGGCGGGTCGGGCGGTACGCAAAGTTCTTGTACACGGGGTCGGCGGTCAGGGCCATGCGGCAGTTCTCAATGAGCGTGCGGCCGAGCTGCTTGGCGCGGGCATAGTTCTCGCCCTTGGTCTCGTCGCACGTCTCAATGTAGTACTCCATGAAGCTGATCACGGCCTCGGCGTCGTCCGTGCGGTTCATGATGTGCAGCGACTGGTTCATGAGCTCGCGGTCGACCGAGGTGATACGGCCAAAGACCAGGTCGTAGTAGAGCTGCAGCACGTCCTGGCGAGCCCAGTTCCAGTGCGAGTCAAACACGCGCGCCTTGAGCTTGTCAAACGACGGGCGGATGCCCTCGGCGTACGCGTCGCCGTGCTCGGCGCTCCACAGGTCGAGCTGCAGCTGCAGCGCCGCGTTGGCGTCCTTTTGGGCCTCGGCAAGCCGCGCGCCGTCGAGCAGGTCCAGGTCGACAAACTTGGCATAGAGCGACAGCTGCTGGCGCATCAGCTTGTTCATCTTGTCCTTGAGCTCGACAAAGTCCTTGCTGTTGACAACGGGGCCAGCAGCTGCCGCACCCGCGCCGGCACCAGCGCCACCAGCGGCGCTGCCGAGCGTGACGCCGACCTTGGCCGCGTACGACGCGGCAACCTTGTCGAGCCACGCACGCGCCTCGGCATCGGAGCCAAAGCGGCCCGCGGGCTCGTGCACCAGGCCGTGGAGCAGCGCGCCGTCGGTGCGCTTGGGGCCGAGGCCAAAGGCCGCAGAGAGGTGCGCCTTGACCTGGCCCATGCCAAAGCCGCCGGGCATCTTGGACGAAACGAGCTTGTTGACCAGGCCCGCGGACGCCTTGCCGAGCGAGCCAGAGTGCGAGTTCTGCAGCGCCGTCGCGACCTCGCCCAGCGGAAGCTCCTCGGCCTTGTCCGCGAGCACGTTGCCAAACTCGGCCGCGAGGTCGCCCAGAATCTCGTTCTGCAGCGTCGACTTGCCGCCCACGAGATCCTTGATCGACTTTGTCGGGGCAACATCCTCGAGCGGCTTCTTGAGCTTGTGCGCAATCATGACAAAGAGGACCTCCTTGGCCGAGATGGGCTCGTCGCTGCGCATCGGCATCACCAGAGTCAGCGAGATTCGAGGCCACGAAGCAAGAGGCAAGCACAGGGGGGGGGGCAGCGGGCAAACCACTCACGCAACAGGACCCGCAGCAGCGGCAGGGGCGGCGGCGACAGGGGCGGCAGCAGCAGCAACAGGCGCAGCAGCAGCAGCAGCGGGGGCAGCCGCCGGCGCCGAGGCAGCGGGGGCCGCCTCCTCAGCGGCAGGCGCATCCTCAAAGTCGTAGTAAATCTCCTTGCGGTCCTTGTTGGTGCACAGCTGCATGCGCTTCTGCGTGACGGCATCGTCGTACGCCTCGTACTTGATCTTGAGCGTGCGCGCGGCCATGCCCGCGAGCACGGGGCTGGGGCCGACCTCGATGAGGCGCTCGACGTGGAAGTCGCGGAAGAGCTGGTCCTGGGTCTCGATCCAGCGCACGGGGCTGGCAAACTGGTGCGCGAGCAGCTCAATGAGCAGCGTCAGCGCGCGCTGCTGCTGGACGGCGGGGTCGGCCTCGGCGTGCTTCTCCCAGTCGTCGAGCACGGCCTTGATGAGCGTCGACTTGGACAGCTCGTAGACGTACTCAAAGTACGAGCGGTCGGTCGAGAAGGGGCGGGCCGTGAGGTTGGGGATGTACTTGCCGCGCAGCGTGTCGACGTTGACGGTGAGCATCTCAAACTTGGACTTGAGGATGTTGCGGAATGGCGTGATGCCGCTGTTGAGGAAGCTCGAGTGGAACGGCACGTCGATGCCCGTGAGCGGCACCGTGGCGATGCCGCGCTGCGGGGTGATGAAGCCGCCCGCGGCGCGCTGGGCCTCGCGCGACTCGGCCACCTTCTCGTTGACAATCTCGTCGAGCAGCTCCTCAATCTCGGCCACGGTCTTGGAGCGCGTGAGCTCGACAAAGTTGAGGTTGAGCGCCTTGAGGCGGTTGAGCACCAGGCGCAGCGTGTCGAGGTAGACGAGCTCGCCGGCCACGACGTACTGGAAGTTCTCGACGTTGAAGTTGACAATCTCAATCAGGCCCTTGGAGCAGCGCGCGATCGCGTCGACAATGAAGCGCAGGCCGCGCTCGCCCATGGTCATGCTGACGCGCACGGGGTTGGCGGCGACCATGCCGTACTGCGAGCGGCCGAGCTCGTCGCGCGGCACGGCGACCTGCATCGTGAGGCCGCGGTAAAACGTGATGTCGACAATGCTCTCGATCGAGAGCACGCGGCCAATGGCGCACAGCGCCGCGTACTCGCCGAGCGAGTGGCCTGCAAAGGCGGCCTTGGTCTGCACGAGCCCGTTGGCCTCCATGTCTGTAAACGACGCAACGGCCGTGAGCGTGAGCGCAGGCTGCGTGAACTGCGTGGCCGACAGCAGGCCCGCCGGGTGCTGGAACGTGAACGACTCGGTGTCCTCGGTGATGGAGCCGAAGATGGCCGTCTGGCGCGGGGCACCCGACTCGTCGACCGTGTCGTAGCGCATGTTCATGTAACTGCTGCGGATCTTGGCGCCCTTGATGCCGCCAAAGTGCACCGTCTTGGCCTTGGGGTTGTCGCGCACAATCTCAATGATCGACAGACCGTAGTTGTCGAGGAAGTGCTTGTCGGCGCGGTCCCAGATGGCGCGCGCAACGGCCGATAACTTGTACAGGTCCATGCCCATGCCCACCTCCTGCGAGCCCTGGCCCGTGAACACATACGCGGTCGGCGCCTGCTCGACGAGCGCCGAACCAACGAGCACCGTGGCGCCGTGCTGGTTGAGGGTCTCGATCTTGATCATCATCTTGCCGTTGCTCATGCCCACGTGCGAGAGCTTGGTCTGGAGCAGGTCGCCCGGGAGCACCATGGCGTTGAACGTGACCGAGTAGTCGCGCACGCGCTTGGGCTCGTTGCCGGCCGCGTAGATCTCGACAAACTTGCGCGTCGCGGCGCTGGTCCACATGCCATGCGTGATGGTGCCCGGCAGCGACGCCAGGTCGGCAAAGTACGGGTTGACGTGGATCGGGTTGAGGTCGCCCGAGCTCTCGGCGTAGCCCGTGTTAGTCGACGGCACGCGCGCCTCGGCCGCAAAGTGCTCCGAAACCGGCAGGATCGAGTAGCCGCCCGACGCAAAGTAGACGGCCTCCTCGATCGGCGCGCCATTGCGGTTGAGGAACTCCATGACAACGTGGCCGTGGCAGTCCGTGGCCGCATACTTGACGCGGCCAATCTCGACCGTCTCGCGCGTCGTCTGCAGCAGCACGGCGCCAGTGCACTCGAGGCGCGAGTACACCTTGGCGTTCTTGAACCGCGCGACCGTCTCGAGCTGGAAGAGCAGCGTCGCGTGGGGCTTGAGCAGCTGCGTGGCCTCGGGGGCGTCGGCCGCCGCGGCCGCATGCCACTCGATCCACGGCTTGGAGCGCAGAACAGCCACGTCCTTGCTCGACGCAATCTCGAGGCGCACGGGCTTCTCGGTCGTCTTGCTGAACGAGTTGTGGAAGTCGGTGAACTTGCCGCGGTACAGGAACCGCGACGTGATCTCGACAATCGGCGTGCCCTTGGCGGCCGCGTCCGCGGGCAGCGCCTCGCCGTCGGCGCCGGCAGGCATCTTGTGCAGCACGCCCTTGACCTCGACCGTCTTGCCCGAGTCGCTAATGAGCACCGACTGGATGCGCGCCTCGGTGTAGATGCAGTCGCCGGCCTCGATCATGGCGCTGCGGTCGAGCATGCGGAACTCGTTGGACAGGTGCACGAGACGCAGCAGGTCGCCGTCAATCTCCTTGGGCTGCAGCGCCGTCACGAGCGAGCGCCAGCCCGCGACAATGGCAAAGTCCATGGGCGCCACGGCGCTGCTGTCCTTGCCGTGCTTGGCGTACAGCTCGGCCTCGTTGCCAATATGGTGCACAAAGTCGTAGATGCGCTTCTCGCCAACGACAAACGTGCTGCGGAACGTGTCCTCGGGCGACAGCGCCGCCTCGGCGTCGCTGATGCTCCACAGCGCCGCGTAGAACTTCTTGACGCGGTCGTTGCGGCCCTGTGAAGCGCGAGACGGCACGGTGTCAGCGCACAGGCGGCAAAAGCAAGACAAGCGCACAAGAGCAGAGCCAAACAAACGCACCTCCATGATCTCGTGGATCGGGTTGCGGCCCTGGGTCGGGACGTACGTGAAGCGGAACTCGAGCGGGATCGACGCGTGGGGCCGCTGCTCAAAGAGCGTGACCGAGATGACGCCGGTCTCGTCGCGGCGGATCGTGACCGAGGGGTGGCGCCTGGGGATCTGGCTCGCGACTTGGCGGCGGTCGTAGACGGACAGGATCACGGGGCGGCGGCGGTCGTCGTGGCGCACAAAGACCGTCTGGCCCGGTCGCGGACGCAGGATGCGGCGGATCGGGTTGTCGACGAGCAGCTTGCCCTGGACGATCGAGTCGGACGCGAGCAGAGCACGCATCCAGCTCGTCTCGGGGCCGGCGAGGAACTCGTAGTAGTCCTCAGCGGGCGGCAGGTCCGCGGGGTCCGCGGGCAGCTCGAGCATGACCGAGCGGTCGAGGCCGTCGCGCGACTCGGTGACCTGGACGTGGCTGAGGCGCGGGGCGTGGGCCGACGCGCGCGGCACGGGGCCAATGTACTCGACCATGGGAATGAGCGAGTCGTCGTCGTTGTAGTACTTGGCCTTGATGGCAGCAATCTGGCCGCGGTACATGTTGCCCAGGATGTCGGCCACGGGCTCGTCGACGATGCGGCTGTGGCGCACGGCGACGGGGCCCTGCAGGATCGCCACGCGCTGCGGGTCCTGGCCCGCGACAGCGTCCACGTCCTCGGACTGCCACAGCGAGTCCTTCTTGAACCAGAACTCGAAGCGGTCGTCGAGCACGGGGATGAACGTCACGGGCTTGCGCACGGGGTTGCTGCAAATGGCCAGGAAGTAGAACACGTCCTCCTGCGTCAGGATCTGCGTGGCGGCCTCGGGGAACGTCTCCATGAACGCCTCGATAAAGGACGCGGGCTCGTGGTCGAGCGTCGCGTACGACTGCAGCAGCGACGGCGCGGTCGACGCCGAGAAGCGCTCCTCGACGCGGCGCAAAAAGTCGCCAAAGACGTCGCGCAGGGTCACATCGATCCAGCGCGCCTGGTGGGCCACGTAGAGCGTCTCGAACAGGCGGTCAACGACCTCGCCGTACGTCATCTCGTGCAGGTCGCAGACGCGGCCGTCGGCCTTGCGGCCAAACCACGGCTTCTGGAAGTCCGAGTTGAGCTTCTGGATGATGTAGTCCTTGCGCTCGAGGAGCACGGGCAGGCGCTTGTTGAGCGGCAGGCTGAAGATAAGGTCGTCCATCTCCTTCCAAAAGAGCACGCCGCGGTTGGCGATCTTGTGGATGGGCTCGCCGAGCTCCGACTTGACGGTGATGATGCCGCCAATCTCGCCCTTGTACGTGCGCTCCCACATGGACTCGTCCTCGATGCCCTGCGCGGCGACAATGAGCTCCTTGACGCCGCGCGAGGCCAGGTTCTCCTTGGCGACCATGACGCGCGAGCCGAGCAGGATGCCGTCAAAGGGCATGGGCGCGTAGTCGAAGCGCGTGCTCCACTCGCCCGTCAGGTACGGCAGCGTGTCCGAGTGGTCGCCAAAGCCAGAGCCGACAACGAGGATGATGTTGTCGACGCGGCGGATGGCGGCGTACGTCTCGAACATGGGCTGGTGGAAGTCCTCGAACGAGTGGTGGCCGCCGCCGCGGCCGCCGGTCCACTGCAGCACAATGGCCATGTCCGGGTGGCGCTTGGCAATGGACACGACGCGGCGGATGGTCTCGACCGAGCCCGGCTTGAAGGCCACGTAGCGCAGGCCGGCGGCCTTGAGGTTGGTGCAGACCTCGTCGGCCACGTCGAGCGAGGGCACGCCGGCGGCGACGCAGATGCCCTCCATCGGGATGCCCTCGCGGCGCATGGTCTGCGAGAGCGGGTACTGGAAGCCCCACAGGCGCGGGTTGAGGAACAGGATGTTGAGGTTGATGCCCTCGCCGGCGGGCACAAGCGCCATGATCTTGTCGACGCGGTCGCGCAGGTATGCCTCGGTGTGCTGGCCGCCGCCGGCGAGCTCAACGTGGTATCCGGCGTTGATGACGGCGGCGACAAAGCCCTCGTTGGCTGTGCACGGCGTCATGCCGGCGACCATGATGGGCGGCTTGGCAATGAGGCGGCTGAAGGGCGTGTCAATGTGGATCTCGCCCGTGGACGCAATGCGCACGAGGCGCGGGCGGTACTTTTCGCCCCAGTTGGGCGCGAGGCGGACCGAGCGCTGGTCAAAGTCGTAGAGCGCGGCGCGGTCGAGCAGCTCGGTGCCGGCCACGTCGTAGCTGTTGGCGAGGATGACGCTGACGCCGGTGCCCTCCTTGTTGCGGTACGTGAGGCCGCCAATGCCCGACGGGCCGCCGGGGCCAAAGTCGATGATGTGCGTGACGCCTGCGTGCGCCGTGGCGCGCTCCCACTCGACCGACTGCACGCAGATCTGCTCGACGAGCGACGCGGCGATGCTCTTGGCCGTGCGCACGTCCTCGCCCGTGTGCGTGTTGTAGACGGGGATGGCGAGGTCCTTGGCGTCAAAGTCGAGGCCGTGCGCGCGGATGTCGGCCTCGAGCTGCGCGGGCACGTCGACGAGGTAGTCCGAGTGGAACGGCACCAGCACGGGCAGGAAGCGCGACGAGAAGCGGATCTTGCGCTGCGAGAACGGGATGCGCGACTGGTCGACGCCCGGCTCGACCTTGAGCTTGCGCAGCGCCACGTTGAGGCCGTACAGCGACTGCGGCGAGCCCGTGCAGATGACGGCGCGCGGGCCGTTGATCAGGGCAAGGCTGATGCGGCGGTCGGGCGGCAGGAACGAGTTGGTCGCCTCGACGTGCTTGCGGACCTCGGCGCGCGGCATGCCTGTCGGGGGCCGAGTGTCAGCACAGGGACGACGCACAAGAAGGCATCGCAGCCGGCATCCGGCGACGGCTGCGAGCGACGCACCCGTGACGGCAAGCATGGGCGTGGGCACGCCCTCGTTGTTGGAGATGGAGCCCTCGAGGATGTTGGGGTTGGTGGTGGTCGAGGGCGAGGCGTGCTGCGAGCGCAGGCCGATCCAGAACAGCAGCGCGAGGGCCTTCTGGGCATTGTCGAAGAACTCCTGCTCGGTGTTGGAGGCGGCGATGGCGACGGCCGTGACGACGCCCTGGCTGTGGCCGGTGGTGCCTGTTGCGGCGACATGGCGCGGGGCGGAGGCGATGCAGCGGGGGGCGAGACCGGGCGGGGCGGACGTGACCGGCCGAATGAGTTGGCGGTCCGTCCCGCGGGCGCGCGGCGGGCGGCCGCGGCCGCCGCGCGCCGCGA
>JADGIZ010000076.1:0-29738 GCA_027604665.1 Polyrhizophydium stewartii | reverse complement strand
CCGCCACGCCGCCCGCCTGCCACGCCGCCTGCCACGCCGCCTGCCACGCCGCCTGCCACGCCGCCTGCCACGCCGCCTGCCTTCGCCCGCCACGCTGCCCGCGCCTCCTGCCGCCGCCGGCCCGCTGCCGCTCGGCCACGCCGTGCGCCACAACGGCGGCTGTCCGCACACCGCCGTCTCCCGCAGGCGGCTTCCCAAGGCCCGCGCTCGGCGCTGGGCCCTCGCCGTTCCCGCACGCGGCCGGCCGGCCGCAGTCGCCCGGCCAGCAGCCGCCCATGCGTCCCATGGCGGCCCCGCCGCAAGGCGCCTCGCAGCCCGCATTCCGCCCGGGCGGCCCCATCGTCAACCGCCAGTCGTTCCATGGCCCGCCGCAGCCGGGCCAGCCCCAGCCCGGGCCGCCGCAGCCGCCGCAGGGCGTGCCGTCGCCCGGACTGCCGTCGCCCGGCGTGCAGCAGCCGGGGCGGCCGGCCCAGAGCCCGCAGATGGGCTTCTCGCGGCCGCTGTCGGCCCAGATGGCAGGGCCGCCGCAGTCGCCGCATGTACCCCAGCCCTTTGGATCCAGCTCTCCCGGCGCTGCTCCTGGCGCTCCCGGTGCTCCCGGTGCTCTCGGCGCTCCAGGCGCTGCAACGCCGCCGTCGGCCCGCCGGGTCTATCCGGGCATGCCTCAGCCCGGATCTGTGCCGCAGCCGGCGATCCCGCAACCAGGAGTCGTTCCTCAGCCCGGATTCCAGCAACCCGCCGTCCCCCAGCCCGGATTCCAACAGCCCGGCATGCCTCAGCTCGGCTTCCAGCAGCCCACCATGCCTCAGTCCGGCTTCCAGCAGCCAGGTGTCGTTCCTGGCTTCCAGCAGCCCGGCGTCGTCCCGACCTTCCGGCAGCCCGCCATTCCTCAGCCTGGATTCCAACAGCCCCAGCCCGGATTCCAGCAGCCCGGCGCCGTTCCCCAGCCCGGCGCCGTGCCCTCGTTTGTGCCGTCGTTTGGCGGCGCTCCCAACGGCCAGCCGCAGCAGCCGCAGCAGTTCGCGCCGACCGCCAATGCGCTGGCATCGAGCTTCGGCAACATGAGCATCCAGACGTCCATTCCGACCGTCAACATCCTGCAGGGATCGCCGCAGATGGACGCGCTCTCTCGCCCAACGGACCTGCTCAAGGTCGACGCGCAGTCGATCGCGCAGTCGCCGCTCGCCAACTCGAGCCCTGTGTACCAGCGATGCACCATCAACGCCATCCCGCAGACGCCTGCGCTCATGAACAAGAGCAGAATACCCTTTGGCCTGCTCATCACGCCGTACCGCCAGCTGCTCGCGGGCGACGACCCCGTGCCTGTGATCAACGCCCCGCAGGTCGTGCGCTGCCGCCGCTGCCGCACCTACATCAACCCCTGGATCACGTTTGTCGACCAAGGAGCGCGCTGGAAGTGCAACCTGTGCTTCCTGACCAACGACGTGCCCGCGTTCTTTGACTGGGACGCCAACCAGCGCACGCGCCTCGACCGCATGAAGCGGCCCGAGCTCAACTATGGCGTCGTCGAGTTTGTCGCGCCGCAAGAGTACATGGTCCGCCCGCCGCAGCCCGTTGTGATGCTCTTTGTGATCGACGTCACGTACTCGGCCGTGCAGTCCGGCATGGTGGCCGTCGCCGCCAAGGCCATCCGCGACTCGCTCGACGCCATCCCCAACACCGACAGCCGCACCAAGATCGGCTTCATCACCGTCGACAGCTCGCTGCATTTCTACAACCTCGGCGCGGCGCTGACGGCGCCAAAGATGATGGTTGTCGGCGACCTCGAGGACTCGTTCCTGCCGACGCCGTACGACCTGCTCGTGTCGCTTGTCGAGTCGCGCGCCGTCATCGACGCCTTCCTCGAGCGCCTGCCGACCATGTTTGCGCACACGCACGAGACGCAGCTGTGCTTTGGCAAGGCGCTCAAGGCCGCGCAGAAGATGATTGGGCCGATCGGCGGCAAGATCATTGTGCTGCAGCACACGCTGCCCAACCTCGACGAAGGCGCGCTCAAGCCGCGCGAGGACACCAAGGTGCTCGGCACGCCAAAGGAGGCCGCGCTGCTGCAGCCGGCCATCGACTACTACAAGAACTTTGCCGTCGACTGCTCGCCGATGCAGGTCTCGCTCGACGTGTTCCTGTTCAACCCGCAGTATGCCGACCTTGCGACGGTCAGCGGATGCGCCAAGTTCACAGGCGGCGCCGTGTACTACTATCCGCGCTTCTCAGCCGCGCGCGCCGAGGACGCCATCAAGTTCGCCACGGAGCTCGGGCACCTGCTGGCCCGCCCGCTCGGCCTCGAGGCTGTCTTGCGCGTGCGCACGACCAAGGGCATCAAGGCAAAGGCGTTTCACGGCAACTTCTTCATGCGCTCGACGGACCTGCTCTCGCTGCCCAACGTCAGCCCGGACAACTCGTATGCGATCGAGTACGAGGTCGTCGACACCATCGCGACCAACATGGTGTGCTTCCAGACCTCGCTGCTGCACACCAGCAGCAACGGTGCGTTGCGCCGCACGCCTATGCGCGCATGTGTGCCGAGTGCTTGGTCTTGCAGTTGCTGACTCGCTACTGCTTGCATGCAGGCGAGCGCCGCATCCGCGTCCTGACGCTCGCCATCCCCGTCACGACAAGCCTGAGCGAGGTGTTTTCGACAGCCGACCAGATTGCGCTGTCGGCGCTGCTTGCCAAGAAGGGTGCGCTGAGCGCGCTGTAGCTGTATCGATTCGTCGTTGAGCGTGGCCATGTGTGCTGACGCGCTGTGGTTTGGCGATGCAGCCGTTGAGCGCGCGCTCACCAGCAAGATCGAGGACGCGCGCGAAGCAGTCATGTACAAGCTCAACGAGATCATTGCCGTGTACCGGAGCGCGTTTGCGCCAAACGGGCCGAGCTCGCAGCTGCTGCTGCCCGAGAACCTCAAGCTGCTGCCGGTGCTGATGCTGGCGCTGATCAAGAACGTGAGCCTCGTCGGCGTGCAATCTCGTGCGTGCCCAGCCGCGGGCAATTGCCGGCTGACGCGAGTGGTGTGGCCGAGCAGCTTGCGTTCCGCCAGACCAACACGATTCCGAGCGACCTGCGGTCGTACATGCTGTCGCTGCTGTATGCGTTCTCGCCCGAGCTCACGGTCGTGAACCTGTACCCGCGCTTCTGGAACGTGGACATGCTCTATGCCGACGAGCACATTGGCCACCCGGGCGAGAACGGCAGCATTGTGTTCCCACCGCTTCTCAACCTGAGCAGCGAGAAGCTGGACCGCAAGGGCATGTATCTGCTCGAGAACGGCCTCGAGATGTTCTTGTGGGTCGGCAAGGAGGCGAACCCCGAGCTGGTCAGCACGCTGCTGGGCCGGCCGTCCGTCGATGCGGTGCCTCCCGGCAAGGTTGGTGTCTCTTGCGGTGGATGCGGGCTGGCGCTGCAGCAGCTGGCGCCGATGCCTTTGCCCATGCGGATGCCGAGGGTGGTGGTGCTGACGCCGTGCGACGTGCAGACGACGCTGCCGACCATCGACCACCCTCTCAACGGCCGGTTCCGCAACCTGGTCGACAAGATCCGCGAGGAGCGGCTGCTCACGGGCACGAGGTACCCGCAGCTGTATGTTGTGCGCGAGGACGGCGACCCGGCGCTGCGCATGTGGTTTTTGTCGCACCTGGTCGAGGACCGCTTTGAGCAGCAGCTTTCATACATGCAGTTTGTGTCTGGGCTGCGGGAGTCTGTGCCCAAGATGAGCGTTTGAGGAGCTGTGCAATGAAGCGTCGTGGTCGGCCTCGGCAGTGCGGGTGTGCAAGGATTGTGAGCGATGATGGCGTGGCTCCTGTGAGGCGGCTGCCGTCTTGCGTCTGCTTTCATGGCCGCTCGGTCGGCTCCCACCGACCGGACACTTCATCGCCGTCTGCCCGTATCTGCGCATCGCGGCGTGGTGGGCTTCTCGCGCGAGTGCATGGATCATCTCTGGCGTCGTGCGTTCAAGGTGGTTGAGCAGCGTCGCAACACCTGGATGGCGGTGCCGGTGTTTGCTGCCGCGCACTGGTTCAAGCTGAACTCCTCAAGGTCAGGATCAGCGGCTGTCACCTCGCCTGCTCAATGGCCCCGTCTGGATCAAGAGCTGCCGCTGATGCTGCACAACGCGAACGAGGCCGTGATCAAGCGGCCGGACATGAGCATCAGCAAGCGCATCGGCATCCTGCTCGACACGGCGCGCGACATGCGATATCTGCAAGAGCGGCAGCCGCCTGTGATCCACGGCGATCTGAGGGCCGTCAAATTGCTGATTGGTGAGTGTGTTGTCGGCGTTGCCGTGTTGTCGACTGCCTCACAGGCAGTGGTGAGCCGCAGGTATCTGGACAAGATCGTATGTCTGCGGTGCACTCGATCGCATCGCCGGTCACTCCGCCGCCGATGTCGCGACCACCGCAAGAGGCACAAGCACGCATCTGGCGTGGAGCGCACATGCCGATCGTTCAGACCACGGCGGCGGCTTCCTGTGATCGCCCACGCTCGACGCCTCGGTCTTGAGCGGCGTGCGGCTTCTCATCTCAGTCAGCTGCGGTGCGATCTGGGCGATAACTTGCGCAGCCGCTCGGCCCGCAACCGCCGGGGGATCTGCGCCAGGGCGGCGGCAGGCATGGGCTGCGAGGCGGCGGCCTGCTCGCGAGGCCCCAAGGGTATGCGTAATAAAGTGGGGGCTCCGCCCCCCTTCAACACACAGGCGGCGGCCTGCGGGCCTCGAGGCGGCACGATGTTTGCCGTGCTTGCCCCACATGCACGCAGGCGCATCCGCCGCCGAGTCGTCGGTCGCCGCGCCGATGCCCGACGCTGCGACGCCCGGCCAGGCGCAGCAGCATCAGCCGCATCAGCCGCAACAGCATCCGCAGCAGTCGCATCAGCCCCATCGACCCCAGCAGCGGCATGAACACCACCAGCTGCTCCAGCTCGCCGACGCCGCGCTTCAGCAGCCCCAGCTGATGGCGCTCGAGGCGGCGGCCGGCGGCACCCAGCGCAGGGCAGCCGTGCCGGGGTCGGCATCCGGCCCATCCACGCTGGACGTGCCCGCCGCAGCGAGCGCAATCGCCCGCCCCCACACGGCGCCGACAACGCCCGCGGACGGGGACGCCGCGCTGCCCTTGTTCGGGAAGTCGGCTTCGACGCTGCCCGAGGCTGGGACGATCGGCATCCGCTCGGCGGGGGCGGCCGATGCGCTGCACCCGGACCTGCACTCGCAGCACTTCCTCGAGATGCTGGTCGGGCCGACCGAGACGGACATGGGCCGCATCCTCACCAGCGCCATGGCCGACGTCTTCTCGGGCACCGACTCCAGAGCGACGATGGGGCCGTCCAGAGTGCGCTCGCTTGCGTCGCTGGGGGCCGCCGCCGCTGCCGCCGGTGCGCCGCCGGGCATGGCGACCGCAACGGCGCCGACCCCTGCAACCGCCGCCGAGGCCGCCATCGATCCGCTCGCACCTGTGCCGTTCGCCCCCTCGGTCTCTTCGACGTCGAGCATGACCATGGATCTGCCGACGCCGCCCCCAGCACCGCAGGCGGCGATGCTTGCCCAGATGCAGGCCCACTTGCACCCGCACCTGAACTCGCACCTCCGCGCTGCATCGCATCCCGCCCCGCAGCTCGAGTCGTCCTCTTTGGCCGCCATCTCGCCGTTTGGTCTCGGCCCGCTCGGCGCGCTCAACTCCGTCCCCGTCCTCGAAGGCCCAGCTGCCGTTGCTGCGACCGCTCCCGCCGCATCCGTCGCCGGTGCGTCTGCCTCTCAAGCCCGGCAGGCCTACTCCCCGCTGCTACCGCACGACGCTGCTCGCCAGCAGGTCTCGCCGTCCGTCCCGGCTCCCACCTCGGCCATCCCCGCACGAATCGTTCCCCAGCCGCCCTCATCGTCAAGCTCGCCGCTCTCGTCCTCTGCCCCGCTCGCCGCTGGCCAGCGCACCTCATCTGTCCCGGCCTCTGCCGCCTCTTCTTCAGCGCCGACGCACTTGTCGTTTTACACCTCTGCCTCATTCGCAACTTCGGCCATGCCGCCGGCGGGGATCCTGCTCGCGGGCCACCAGCAAGAGCTTCAACCGCAGCCTCAGCACGACTCGACGCAGACTCAGGCCGGCGTCCAAAGCCACCTGAGCATGAACCACCCGTCAGCTCTCCACCATCTGCATCCTCACCATCCGGTGCTCACGCCGCTCCAGATCTCCAGCTCGGCCTCATCTGCAACGGCGCCGTCGGCGCTCGCAGCTCTGTCGATCGAAATCCCGTCACTCCACTCGGCTGCGTTTGCCATGCAGCAGCAGGTCTTGGTCGAACAGCGGCAACAGCAACAGCAACAGCAACAGCAACAGCAACAGCAGCAACAGCAGCAACAGCAGCAGCAACAGCAGCGTGAAGGCGAGCAGCAGCACTCTGCGAATGCTTTCTCGGATCGTCACGATCAGCCTGCACCTCAACAGCAACAGCGCGAGACGCAGCAACAACACGAGCCGCAGTCGCAGCAGCAGACGCAGCACCAGGAAATGCAGGAGCATATGCGCCAACAGATCGAGCGTCTGCAGCAGTTGCAAGCCCAGCAGCAGATGCATGAGCTGCAGCAGCAGCAGCAGGCGCAGCAGCAGGCACAAGAACAGCAACAACAGCAGCAAGAGCAGCAGCAGCAGCAGCAGCAAGCACAGCAGCAGCATGCCGCCTCAAACCAGTCGTACCCGCAGCTCACAAGCCCAACGTCCCGCAACTTCGATCCGCGCCGGACGACGATCGTTGCCGAAGTATTCCCCCAAGAGCTCAGCGCAGGCTTGAACGAGATCGCGCGCCATAGCCCCCATAACAACTTCTCGACCTCGGACACCATGGCTGATGTCGAAATGAGCGATAGTGCGGCGCGCCAGAGGCTGTTTCTCAAGTTTGTTGTTGACGACGAGAATCTACCGGAGCGAGCGTTTGCAATCCAGTGCTCTCACACTTGCTTGGGGCATGTTCGCGAGGGCGAGCGACTCGAGGCAATTGTCTCGTACCGCCGCAAGATCGAAGGTGCGGTGTGACGGCGGCGATTTTGTACTTGTCTGCCTGTTTGTGAAGCTGACAGGGGCGTGATGCAGCATTCCGTGCTTTGGGCCACATTCTTGGCGCAGTATTTGCCATTGATGAATATGGAAACCTGCCATTCCTATCGCAGTGGTCAGCACAAGCCCAGTTTGAGACGATGGGGTGTGTGATTCCGCACGAAAGTGCCCCACCACCGCACCATGCTTCGTCCTAACTTGTGAGCACGACGCAGCGTCATGATTGACTGCAGCCGAGCAGCCGTTCTGCGCGTTGATGGCGTATTCTACCTTCTACGCAACTGTGCGCTTATGGGTCTTTGCACGATGCAGCTTTACACCGAGGACACATTTGCACTTCCCGGCGAACCATTTTTCGGATTCATGCGAGGTGCGGGCATGTCGATTTGATGTGCGATCTCGAACGCTGTCTCTGACTCCCAGCGAATTCACGTGCGACCCAATCGTGCAGGCGGATTCACCGAGGAGGAGATGCGCGCCATCGACGACTACGCCTTTGAGCTTGGCATCGAGGTGTTCCCAAGCATCCAGACCCTCGGCCATCTTGGTCAAATGCTGCAGTGGCCCGTATACACCAACCTCCGAGAGTGCGTGTCGTTTTGCGATGCCAACGCCACGCTGCAGGACTTGCTGACGCGCAAGTGCGGGCCTGCACGCAGCACGAGCGAGGTTCTGCTCGTCGGCAGCCAGGAAACATACGACTTTATCAGAAAAATGGTCACAACAGCCTCGAGTGCCTTTCGCTCACGCCGTATCCACATTGGCATGGATGAGGCGAATGGCGTCGGCGAGGGACGCTATCGACAGCTGTTTGGCAGCAAGGAGAGCATTCAAATCTATCTCGAGCATCTGCAGCGCGTGGCGGAGATCTGCCGCGAAGAAGGCCTCCAGCCGCTTCTGTGGTCTGACAGTGCGTTGGCCTGGTGCACAGCGCGCAAGAAGTGTTGTAACTTCTCGGCTTCTAACACTTCTGCCGATCGCAGTGCTGTTCACACTCATGAGCCAAAACGGTCCGCTTGGATACTACGACGAGACGGCGCCGCCCGCAGACCTCCGGCGTTGTCTCCCGCCAGACATCCAGCTTGTATATTGGGACTACTACCACGTGAGTGGCAGCGCCTCCGGCGCACCGGCAGCCCCCGAGACTAACGCTCCGACGCGCCGCAGACCTATCCGGAAATATATATGCACAAGATCCAGCAACACCGAGATCTAGGATTCGACCCGTGGGTCGCGAGCGCCGTGTGGACATGGAACCGCTTCTTCTCGGCGCTGCCGTTCACGTTTGACTCGGCCAAGGCGTGCATGCTAGCCTGCAAGCAGCTCGGCGTGCGCCACGTTGTCGCGACGCTCTGGTGCGCACACACTTCTGATTGGCAGATCCGCCGACGCTGAACCAATGCGCTGATGCTGGCACACTTTCAGGGGCGACGATGGCAACGAGTGCGACATGTTGTCGGCGCTGCCAGGGCTCGCGTACTTTGGCGAGCAGGCGTACACGACCTCCCCTGACGTGGATTGGGCGACGCTGAAGCGCAACTTCGCGGGCATCTGCGGCGGCCGGCTCGAGGACTGGATCTACGCAAGCAAGCTCGACTCGGTGCCGCACTCCGTCCCTCGCACAGATCGGCCTCCGGTGAGTGCAATGCGCAGCGCGCGCCGCAATATTGCGGCCGGTGCTGACACGCATCCGCCCTCGTCGCCGGAAGCCCAATCCGTCGAAGTGGATCCTGTGGCAAGATCCCCTCTACAGCTTCTTGTCGCCGCAGTACGCCGGGCACGATCTCGGGCTGCACTTTTCCGAGATTGCAAAGTACCTCTTTGCCGCATCGTCCGAAGGCTCTCTGCAGCAATACCCGCTCAACTACCGGCTGCGCTTTCCAGCGCTCCTGGCACGCACTCTGAGCCTAAAGTGCGACCTTCGCGAGCGGTTTGTCAAGGCGTACAGCATAGGCAACCCCGCCGAGCGTATCGGCGAGCTGCAGCGGCTGGTGCACACGCAGCTTCGGCCGCTGCGGCGTGCCATGCGCGCGCTGCACCACTTCCACCGCACGGACATCTGGCTGCAGACGTTCAAGCCGTTTGGGCTCGAGATCCTCGAGATGCGGTATGGAGCTCTGCGCGCGCGGCTCGAGACCATGGAGGCGCGCGTGTGGTCGTTTTGTCGCTTCCATGTGCCAGATCTTGGCGAGCGGGGCAGCACCAACGGCGAGTTTCGCGATGGAGCCAACGACATTGACGAGGACGGATCTGGCGGCGGCGGCAGCGCGACGGTGGGCGGCGGCGACGGTGACCCGGACAGCATCCGCGTCGACGAGAGCACCGCCAGCGCGCAAGGCTCGGTCGACTCGCGCGACAGCCCCAGCCGCGGTGGCATGAGCACCGCTGGCCGCAGCCCGCGCGCAGTCCGCTCAGCGTTCCCCGCGGCGCCGGACAGAACGATCCCAGAATTCGAGGTTGAGCTGCCGTTCCAGCCGTTCCCCGGCTTCAGCATGGAGCTGTCGCTCGACTTTGCACGCTCGTACACGCCCTCGCGCGCGCTGGGCACGGGCTGATGCCGCCATGATTGACCCGTGCCCGCTCGATAGGGGTGCAGGCAGAGCATCGCAGGCACTGCGCTGAAATAAAGGCGATCGGCACCTGTGTCTCCTTGCGGCCCGAGCATGCCGGGACGCAATAGCCGTTCACAGCACAAACACACGACGGCTGCCCTATGCCAGCCGGTCCACCGGTTTAGTTCTTAATGACGTTGTCGAACGTGATACCGTCGACGGCACCGCCGCGCAGCGTGCGGTTCACGTTCTGCTCAAACTGCTTGCGGTTTGACCGCAAGACCTCGGCGGCGACTGCAGCCAGCAGAGTCAGCGTCGCTCGCGGACGGCTGTGCGCAGAGAGTGAGGGAGTGGGCAGGCACGCACCCTTGTTGAGCGGGTCCTCTGCGTTGGGCTCGAGGAACAGGTACTGCAGGCCGACCATGACCGAGTTGATGTTGAGCACGGGCTTCCAGTCCTCGCGCAGGATGTTGAGGCAGACGTTGCCCTCGAGATCAATGTTGGGGTGGTAGATCTGGCACGGGCATCAGCACCTCGCGACGAGCGCCGGCGGCGGCAAGAGCAGGCAGCGCGCACCTTCTGTGTGCACAACACCTTTGGTGCGTCGTGCGGGTAGTTGGGGTTGACCTTGAATGTGAACACAAAGACGCCGCCCTTGTAGAAGCCTGGGTCCGGAGTGGGGGGGGGGCGTCAGCAGCGTGGCGGCGGCAGCGGCCGTCGGTGGCGCGGCGGCGCACCTTCGTCTGGTGTGATGGTGAGCGTGAAGTTGAACAGGTCGTCTGG
Source organism: Polyrhizophydium stewartii (assembly GCA_027604665.1). Lineage (NCBI taxonomy): Eukaryota > Fungi > Chytridiomycota > Chytridiomycetes > Rhizophydiales > Polyrhizophydium > Polyrhizophydium stewartii. The sequence continues at coordinate 19,351 of JADGIZ010000076.1, read as the reverse complement.
GTTCGGGAAGCTGAGCTTCATGGTCGACGGCAGGTCCTTGAGGTCGCTGATATCTGCGCCGCATCGCCGGGTCAGCCGCTGCCCGCCACCTCACTCGGGTCATCTCCGCCTGGCCGTTCCCGGCGGCCGGCCGGCTGGGCGTCGTCGTCGCCAGCCGCACCGCTCGCTGTCGGCGAGTGCAAGTCCTCTCGGCGGTAGGTGCCGCGGGCCGAGGAGAGGGGGTTCTCGGGCAGCCGGGGTCGGGCGACTCCTCCTCTCTCCCCGGCCGCAGGCGGGCCGAGCGAAGCCCCGCCAGCAGCGCCCCTGCCGAAGCGGCCAAGACAGGCAGGCAGGCAAGGCGGCCGGCCAGGCTGCACCGGCGCGCCGGGATCGGCCGGCGCCGAGGGCAGGCGGCCGGGGTGTGCCGGGGCCGGGAGCCGCGGACGGGAGCCGCGGGCCGCGCGCCGGCCTTGCAGCGCTCGCCCGCTGGTCCCGGCCGACCCGCAGGCAGGCTGGCACAGATGCCGCAAACAGGCCGCCGACGGCGCCGGCCGGCCGGCAGGGGCGAATGCCGCAGTGCAAGGGGGCCGGACGGCGTGAGCACGCATCGCGGCAGCGCCCACCTTTCTGGAGGCGCAGGGCGGCCGGCGTCGTCTTGGACTTCTTGGCCGACTCCCCCGCGGCGGCCGCGGAGGCCTTCTTGTTCTTCAGCGACATGATGTTGAGCATGGCGGGCGGCGCTGCTGGGGGTTGCTGGCTCGGACGGCGAGGGGGCTGCACAGGCGGCCGCAGCGGCAGCGATGGTTGCCGATGCAGGTGCGGGGGAAAGCGGGCCGCGCGCACAGGCGGGCGGGCGGTCAGCACGCGCGGCGGCCAGCGGCGGCGAGCGGCTCCCCGGCCCCACGTTGCGGAAGTTTCGAGAAACCACGTTCGTGCGGAAAAGCGCATTTCCATTCTCCCTCGATGGCATCGCACCGCAAGCGGGTGCCGCAGCGGGTGTTTGTCGACGAGCCGTTCCGCCTCGAGTCGCTGCGCACCAACGTGCTGCGCGAGCAGCAGATCAACAAGGAGATATACTCGCTCGAGAGCCACATCGAGCTGCTGCGCGACTCCACCGCCCGCTCGCGCCAGCGCGCCGCCTCGGACGCCCCCGCCGATGCTGCCGTCCGCCAGATCGAGCGAGATGCCGAGCAGGACGCAGCAGACGCCGGCCAGCCGCCGCCCGAAGCGCCGGCCCCCGCGCGCGAGCGTGCGCGCTCGCAGCCGCACGGAAGCGCCGGCGCCAGCGACGCCGCTGAGCCGCACGCCCTGCGCACGTCCGACCTGTACACGACCATGCGCGCGCTGCCGCGCCGGTTCGAGGAGCCAGGCACGCATCGCACGCGTTGGCGTGCCGCGCCTTTCGTATTCGCTGACCACGCCGCGGCACTCTCGCAGCCATCTGGAATTACAAAGTCAAGCAGCAGAGCCCCATGTACTCGACCACGGCAAACCAGTACGGCCAGCACCGGCCGACCGTCCACGACATGCCCACAGTCTTCCACGGCCAGACATCCAAATTCAGCGAGGTGCGCCACGCCGCGCTAATAATGCATGCTCTGGAGTCGTCTGGCCAAAACCCAAAACCAAAGATGCTGATCGCACGGCACGCAGCATCTGAACATGGCGGGTCCGTATCGCAACTTCTCGCTCAACATCTGACATCCACCGACAAGAGCCGCAAACGCACGGTGGGCAGAATGCACTTGATCGATAATGAAAACGGATGCATCGCCGCTGCAATCGCGGGGGGAGTGGTGGTTCCGAAGCAGAACGCGGCAAGGTGGCGTCCGCTCAGTCTCTCTTGGTGCGCCTCACCAGGCTCTTGCGCATGAACCACGTGAATGCGCCGGTGCCAAGAGTCAGCACCAGCCCAACGCCAAGCTGCATGCCTTGGTAGAGCAGCGACGGCGCCTTGAAGACTCGCACGCGCGACGTGTTCCAGCTGCCGAGCGTGTGTTAGCCTGGCGTTGGTCTCGCGGGCACGGCAGCACATGGCGCGAGGCTTACTCGCTCTCAGTCCATGTTCCTGCGGATGCGTTGACGACAGAGAACACGCCCGAGTCGTCGGCATCGAGGCCCGTGCCGTACGCCTGATGGAAGCGGGTCAGACTCAGCATGCACGTGCTCGAGATGCACTGGTAGCTTTTCGGGCACGGCACTGTGCTGTTGCAGAACCCAAATGTCGACGACGACGTCCATGTCTGCATCTGGACATTGGCGACCGACGCGAGGAAGCCCACACGGTCGGGGAAGTACACGCTCGAGTATCCCGAAAACAGGGAAGTGCTGGAGCCCACTGCTCGCCGCAACGTCAGCCACAAAGACAGCATGTAGTGCCAATTCGTGACTGGTGCACAAACCTCCGATGGATCTGAGCAGCTGGCATGTCACGTTGCGCGTGAAGCAGTCCAGAAGTTGGCCAATCTGCGTGTCCGATGCAGCCATGCATCAGCACGAGGTTTCCAGCGACATGTCCAGCACGAGCAATAGTATGCATACCAGAGTGCAGTTCACTGAGATGGCTTGCGCATTGGCATCTGTCCCGCCGGCCTGCTTGTAGATGCCGCGCGCCGTGATGTTGGCGGCCGCGCAAATGGACGCCACGTTGTTTGCCGTCCATTGGGAGCCGTCGTCAAACTCGGAGCCAAAGAAGCGGTTCGAATATTCGGTCTGGTAGTCTGAAAGTACGACGGCGGGAATGTCACGCTTTGCCAGGAACGCCATCGCTGACGATGGAGGCAGCCTGGCGTTGGTGCTATCGGACGCTGCGGCAGCGGAGATTGAAACGGCCACGGGCTGCGAGCCATTGAAGATCGGCGCTGTTGCGGTTGCGCGGAAGTTGTTGATCAGGTTGGTGTTCTTGGTGCTCAGGCTGTCGACGTGGAGATAATAGTTGGCCGTCGCTCCGCCTGGGCGCGTGATATCGCCGAGCGTGTCGAGCTCAATGAACGACTCAATCTGGCTGAAGCTGATCCGAGTAAAGTCTGTTGTTGGCCGGCACGGCGACGAGCAGGCTGCGCCGGTAATCCTGCAGCCGGATGTTGGCTGGTCGTTGACGCTGCGGCACGAGAATGGCTGCGACAGATCCATGACCATGCGCTGCGATCCGGCAAACGCCCACGACTCGGCATCGAATGCTGCGAACACGACGTGCTTGGGGAGCGTTGGCATCGCGGTCGCGGCGGGCAGACGGCTGAGCGCCTCGATCACGCCGAGCATGCCCACAAAGCCCGAGCGCTGCGCGCCGCCCCAGGAGAAGTCATGAATGAACGCGACACTGTCCATCTTGGACGCCACAAAGACGACGGGCTTGTTATCCGTGGCGGTCATGTTGGTCGAAAACGTCGTCCAGATCGAGTATCCTCCTATGGGCTTGCAGTTGCCGCGGCGCAGGCACGTTGCCGAGTCCTGGGCGGCGAACATGAGCTCGTCAAACTGCATGGCGTAGAGCGGGTACTTGGTGTACCCGCGCTGGGCGTTGAAGTCGAGAGCCTCGTTGATAGCGGCGATGTTCTGGGCCGACTGCGCCGAGATGGCGCTCATACTGAATATGGGAAAGTCGAACGAGAGGGATGAGAGTCCGGTGCCCTGCAGATGCGGGAGAAGGGATGGCAACGTCGATCAGCATTGCAGATGCGCACATGCGACGCCTGCAACTGCGGCGCACCTTGGGGTTCCAGTTGTACTGGTTGCCCTGCCCGGCATACAGCCCGAATGCGCAGTTGGGGCACTTGCTCTCGGGCGAGAAGGCCTGGGGCAGGGCCGTGTCGACGAGAAGTATGACGCCAGCCAGCTTGCCCGTCCCACGCAGTGCTGCGATATTGTCGCTGGCGGCGCTCCGTCAGCGGCTGGCTCAGGCGGCGGGGGGAGAGTTGCCCCACGCAGCGCCAGACTCACGGCGTCGCAAGTGAGGTCGGCATCACGATGGCATACTGCACGCCCGACGGCGCGCCAGACACGAAGCCGTCGATGTCGCTCTGGGCCAGCACCCTGTACAGCGTCCCCGACGGCATCGAGAGCGCTGCAGGCGCAGAACGGCACCGTGGTCCCGCGGCACCAGCGCGCGAGGACAGGCGGCGGCTTCAGCTTTGGGGTGTGCGGCCGACGGCGGCACAGCCAGACGCACCCGTGCTGCCGACGGCGCCGCTGGCCGTCAGGAGGCGCGGGCACGGCGACGAGTCGAACCCCTGGTACATGCTGGCCTCGAGATACATGTTCTGCGCCGCCGAGCCCTGGGCGGCCGCGCGGCCGGCCCCGAGTGCCAGCGCGAGCGCAAGCGCCAGTGTCGCCGGGACCATTGCGCGGGTCAGGACTGGAAGACCAACTCGAGCCAGGAGGCCGTGCCCTGAGGATCGCCTCATCTTGGGGGGGGGGTGCACAGCACCCCAGACACAGCTTGGCTGACATCTCGGTCGGACGCCGCACGGCCTGCATTGGCCAATTCAATACTGGTGGGGAGACTCTTTGGAGGAGCAAGCTTTATTCGGCCCGGCTCACTTCTTGGTCTTGGACTCAAAGTTCACGATGATCTTCTTGCCTGAGACGTCGGGCATGCCGGCGACGCTGCCGTGCGACTGCAGGCTTGCGATGATCTTCTTGATGACTACGGGGCTGTTTTTGTTGCCGCGCTCAAACACCGTGACTTGGAGGCGGTAGCCCTTTTCAAGCAACTCGGTCGCCTTGTTAAGCTTGATCTCAAGGTCGTGGTCCGTGATCGTCGAGTTGATCTCGAGCTCTTTGACCACGCTGGCGTTGGGACGCTTGCGAACCTCGTTCTTCTTCTTCTCGTAGGCTGCCTTTTTGGAGACGATGCGGCACACGGGCGGCATCTGCGACGTCGAGACCAGCACAAGGTCCATTTCCTTGGCATCAAACAGCGCCATGGCCTCGGGCACGGTCTTGACGCCGAGGGACTCGCCGCTTTCCGAGATCACAAGGACCTCGGGGAAGTTGATCTTGGCGTTCTTGACAGGCTCGTCGCGCGCGGCGGCCGTGGCATGGAGGCTGCGGAACAGCGACGACCAGGACGATCGTGCCGCGAGACACCCATGGCCCGCGGCGGCACGCGGCGCCGAGTGGGCGGCGCAAGGCGGCCGTTGCGCGAGCAAGGTAGCGCTCTGCGGTGCGAACGAGTGTGCGCCGCGCCAGACCGCCGGACGGGCCGTCGCCCGCGCGCACGCGGCCGTTGCTGCGTCTGCTGCTGCACGCAAGCCCGCCGACATTCGCGGTCTCGGGAGAACCTCGCTCGGAGCCACATCTCGGCGATCCGCAAACAGCCTCGCCAGGGACCAGCGGCCGCTGCATGCGCCGCAGCCTGCCATGTGTCCCAGATCGCAGCCTATGCAGCCCAAAGTATCTTGTGTCTCCCTCGAGCCGGCCAACGCAGGCGGCTGCCTCGTGGAATGTCGCCTATCGCCACCTCACCCTCCAACCCAGAAAGGCCCATGTCCGACGCGGCACGCCGCGCTGCGCACGCAAGCGGCGGGATACGCTCGCCCACCAAAGAGCAGCGGGCCGGGAACAGGACCCGCGGAGGCAGTCGCAGCCCTTGGCGGCTGCCAGCGGACTCCGCAGGCGCCTCTGCCGCGGCGACCACCAAAGGCTCGAACACATCCAAACAGCAAGGCCTGCCTCTGGTTTACGAGGGGCTCCTGGACGAGCCCACCCATGACCCCGAGCTGGTCGAGATCCGGCGCCTCCGCGCCAAGACCCGCCACTTGGTGCTGCAGCTGTGGGACGCCTCGCGCGACAACGAGTCCTTCGAGTCGCTTGTCCAGCCCATCGAGCAGTATCCCGAGGATCTCGTCCGAGAAGAGCGCGAAGGCCGCTGGACGGCGACGGCGCCTGCCCCGGCAGCACACGCACATGCCCACCGGCCCGGATCCAACGTCACAGGCCTGTGGACCCACCGCCAGCAGCCCCTCGTCCCGCGGGCTATGCAGCGGCCTCTCTCGCGGCACAGCCGCGCGCAGGATGACCGGCCGCGGACGGCGCAATCGGTCCGCTCGCAGCCCAGGACCAGCCGAGGCACCACGCCTGCTCGCGGCACCGCCCGGCGTGCCTTGTCTCCCGAGCGTACCCGCGTTGCGCCGATATCGCGCGAGCACCGTGAGGCACTGGTGCAGCAGCAGCGCGAGCGAGATGCGTGGCATATCCTCAGCCGTGAGGATGCATTCTTTGCGGACCTGCAGCAGTTCAGGCGGCTTTACCCAGATCTGTTCAGCCCCGAGATCCCGCACAGGTCAGATTGGCTGGCAATCGAGACGCATTTTCAGCAGCCGCTAACTCTTGCGCAGGCCTGTTCACAGGACGTCCATCTACCGTGAGCCCGACGATGAGCCAGCTCAGCCGCCGGTGCCGCAGGAGCAAGACTATTTCTGTGAGAACGCAGAGACGACCGGCTGCCGTCGCGGATGGTTGTGCAAACTGACGCTGACATTTGCTCGCAGACAACGGCCTATTCAAAATCAATGATCGCTTGTTCCCCGAACACGTCGACCACCCCTTCAAATCTTCGGAGGATTACGATGTCTTTTTGCTGGACGAAAAGTCTCGCAATCTGGCCGAGGATGAGCCGCCTGTCAAGTATGTCGCGCAGCGTTCAGCCTTTGCCTTGCTACGAATGGTGTCGGTGCTAAACATGACTGTTTTTCTTTGTAAACAGGGTCAGCATACCGATCAGCCGTATCGAGCCGACTCGCAAAGAGTACAAGCCGCACCGGCGGTCGTCGTTTGATCCTGGGGATTCGGCCGACATTGGCGCCGTGAGTTTCAGCCCGCTCCAGCGCAAGACGCAGCGCTGCTCACATCGACTTGCCGCAGTTTCTGCACAAGGGCTACCGCCCGTATCTGTGGAGCAGCCGCGTTCTGCGTGTCGGCTCAGAGCACATCTCGCTCAAGGAAGAGGTCCAGCACGCCAACAGAGTCGCGTCAAAGTAAAGCTCCTTTCAAAGAATCGCCGCAGTGACGTGCTTTCCCGCTCTCAAAGCTTCCACCGCACCGCATGTCGACGCGTGGAATGCCGCTCGGTGGGGAGGCTGCCAAAGCTGTCGGCGGCAGCAAGCCCAACCTCAGCGGCAAGGACAGCCAGGAGCCCGCCACCACGCCGCGCTCCGTCGTGCCGCTCGACACGGCGCGCATCTATCGCATCGCGGCCGACGACGCATCCTCGGCCGGCCGTACAAGTCCCGGCATGCCGCTCGTGGCTTCGGCGTCCAACACAAACATCGCTGGTGCCTCAAAGACACAGGCCAGGAAGGGCGGGCAGCCTGAAGACCGCAAGGGTGAGTTGCCGAGCTTCCTGCAGGCTCCGTGACGAGATGCCTGCCAACACGCTGGCAGGCGCATCTGACGACCGCGCGCCAAGCTCCCAAGCAGCGCTCCTCGCCCAAGAAGGGGCTCGGTGGATCCATAACGCTCGTCGAGGGAAGCAGTGCGGAAGGCACCGCGGTAGCCTTTGCGAAGTCGCCTGCAGACGGCGCCTTTGAGCCGGAAGACAGCGCACCGCAAGGTACCCACGAGCGCGCTGGTTGAATGCAAAATCTGTGTTGCGCTGACGGCTCGCGAGCAGGCTCGAAGCTCAAAGGCGCCGAATCCAAGTCCAAGAGCCTCGGAAAGGTCCGCCTCGTGCCGCTCGATGGGCAGGCCGGCGCAGGCGGCAGCGCCGCCGGGGGTCTCGGCGGCGGGACAAGCCCGCAACGTGCAACACCCAGTCGCGGCCAAGCGGTCGATGCCATGATTGCGCCTGCGGCGGGCTCAGAGTTTGAGCCAGAGCCCCTGCGTTTATCGCTCGAGTCGACGATTCAAGACTTTCGCGCCTTCCAGCAGGCTATGCGCCATCCAGGGATCGTCCTGAACCTCGTTGCCCGTGAAGACGACGAGCAGGTTTACAGCGAGTTCGACGAGCTTTGCAACGAGCTCCTTGTGGTCCTGGGCGAGCTCGAGGCTTCGCTCGAGGACATTATCGTGTGGAAGGACGACTTTCTGAAGCAGTCTGTGCCGTCGGATGTCAAGCTCGAGATCACGCTGCTCTTCGCAAGGCTGTTTCGCAGGCATGTCCGCCACTGTCGGCTTGCATCTCTCGACTAAGATGCAGTCCGCTGATTCGTTTCGGGCAAGCAGCAAGTCCGATCTGCATCAGCCATTTTTCGAGCTGATCAAGGCTGTGCGGCTGTACTCGCGACCATGGCGCGAGAAGCGGCATGCGCTGCATGAGCTACAGACAGAATACCAGCGGTTCGTGCGATTTGCGTTGCCAGCAGCGAATCACAGGCGGCTGATGGTGACTCGGAACTTTCAGCCACCATCAAGTACTCGACATTGCAATCCGAAAGCTGGAGAAGATGCAGATCCAGGTGCATATTCACGCACGGTCGTTGTGAGCTCAACGCGACGCTTATGTGCTCACTGCCTTGTAGATGAACAAGGTCAAAACTCATCATCGCATCGGCCTCTGGGAGCGCATGATTTACAAGCTGATTGTGGGTGAAGCGAGATCGGTGGCCAATCTTGATGCGAGCTGCGCGATTGACAGGGGCGGGCAGGATTACCAAGCCGGGACAATCAGCGCAGCTCCACGCCATTCAGTCGCCAAGTGGGACCTTGCTTGGCTGCACCCCCAAGTCCATCCATGCCGGCTGCTGACAGTGCCGCAGCATCAGCCCATCTCTCTCTGCATCACGCGCTGCTCCCGGGAGCGCGGGCAACGACGCCTCGCAACGACACCCGGGCCAGCCGGACGAGACCGGTTTGGGTGCATCCATGAACGCAAAGTCCATGTCGGCGTCCATGTACGGCGCTGCAAGGACAGCCGATATCGCCTTGATCAAGCTCAAAGGCATGCTCATGCCACGATGTCATGCTTTGGCTCATGCCTGCTGACCGCCGGTCTCCGCTGCAGCCATCATCCAATCGTACATTGTGGACGAGCCGGAGTGGCGCCACAACGTGCGCAACCTCGTCAAGCGTTTCAAGGGCATCCTGCACAGAAACTTCCCTGGCATCAAGAAAATCCTTCCGCAGATCCTGCGCAGGCCGCTGCCGGGTCCGTCGCCCGTCATCAAGTATCTCTCGACGCGCACGGGCACCATCGTCACTCGCAAGCGTCCGTTCCCAAAACCACGCGCGATATCGTGCCATGACTTTCGAGAGCTGTGGGACTACCAGAGCGAGATGGCCGAGCGCGAGGCCCTGCTCTCCAGGCGCCGCAAGTCATCCGCTCGCACGCCGGGTGGCGATGACTACGACTTTGATTTCGAGCTCGAGGGGGACGAACGAGAGCAGTCTGCTGAAGCGTCGTCGGCAGCCTCTGTCGAGTCGGCCGCCGAGGTTCGCGGCAACTCGCTGCGCTCAAACAGCTACAACACGCTGGCCGACCTCGGAAAGCGCGCGCTGCTGAAGCGGCCGATCATCAAGGGCCGCCAGGAAATCGGGTCGCAGCTCTTTGAGGACGAGTATGACGACGAAGAGTACGATGATGAGGAGCTGGAGTCGGAAGTCAGCACCGACAGCGACAACTACTCTGAAGTCGACGAGAAGGTGCTTCTGCTTGCAGGCTCTCGCGGTATGGGCATAGTTGGGGCTGACGGATCGCTTTGGGTCACGGCTGCACAAACAGTATTTCCAGCAGTTCAGGGAGGAAGATATCCAGGAGGCCGTCAACACGTTTTTGGACACGTATCCCAACGGCCGGTGTGTGTGTTTGCTCATGCAACAGAGATATCAAGATGCGATGCTGACCAGATGATTCCCAAGCGAGCGAACCGACGAGGAAAAGACCGACGCTGATGAGCTGCACGGGCTGGACACGACACGCGAGTTCTTCAGCATGCAGGAGGTCATTGAGCTCACGCTGCTCCACGCGCAGCAGATGCACGTCATGCAGTCAGAGTACTCGTGAGTCGCTCATACGCTGTCGCCGACTTTGGTCCAAACCTTTAACGTTGCGCCGGATGATCCAGAGAGCGGATCGCTCGCATGTCCAACCAGATTCAGATCCTGCACCAGGAGCAAGCCGAGCTCAACTCTGAGTGGGAGAAGCGGTTCCTGCAAGCGCAGGAGCGAGCGCAAAAGATGACGCAAGAGTTCATGCTGCAAGCCGAGTCCCGCGTCAACACCACGATCGAGGAAGAAGCGAGCGCGCCGGCTTCTGTCATGAGGCGAAAGCCGTCAAAGTCGGTGCCGGAGTCGCCGGGCAGGGAGAGCCGCACACGACGCGTGCACCACCCACACCGACTCTCGACCACCGACGAGGCCGAGGAGACGCCCAACTCCAAGCTCGAGAAGCTCAAGGCGCGCATTGAGAAGCGCCGCAAGCTCGCCATCGAGAAGAAGCTCCGTGCAGCCAAGCCAAAGAAGCGTATCTTGCCGGTGCGTGATCTTGCGACGAAGCGTTGCCGCATCTGGCGCTCTGCTGACGACCTCCACAGCCGCGCAAGCCACGCAAGTTCACCTCGACGCCGATGGCCATGAGCGTGCGTGCAGCCGCGTGTTTGTGGCACATGCATGCTGCTGACGGCCATGCCTGCTGAACGCAGTTCCTGGAGCGCCTGCGTTGGTTCACAGAGATGTCGCTGCGCAAGCGCGCCGAGTCACGCAACGTTGTGACGCAGATGGAGATGACCGCCAACGAGCAGCGCCTTGCGCATATCCGCCACATCCAGGGCGACGACGCTGCATCGACAAACGGCGCGCTGACCGAGAAGAGCGCGCTGATGGCCGAGTTTATGCCCATGCCCGGCACGGTCCCTGCACCAAAGCAGCACAGAGACATTTGGGCCGACCAAGGCACGTTGGTCGTGCGGGCTGCCACCACGCCGTCATCCACTCAAATGCTGACCCTCGGCTTGCCTCATGGTCGCTCGCAGGAATCATGTCGCCTTGGGGCGGTCGGTTCAAGACGGCGTCGACAGCATCCAACGCAACGGCGCGCCAGAATGCGCCGAAAATCAACGTGCTGAACCTCTTTGATGTGGCCATGAACATCCGCCCACCATCGCCGGAAACCAACGACGAATAAAGTCGCTCTTGACCGCCACGTGCAGCCGTGAGTTGGCTGGATTTACTGGATTGAATCTCTGCCGCTGCTCAATCGAGGCTGCTTGAGGCGGAAACGAGACAGAGTCTACTTCTTTTTGGCCGCTGGTTTCCCGCCCTTCTTTGCGGGCTCGGCGGCCTCTTCTTCTGGGACGACGAGGAGGCCAGCGCGCTTCTTGAGCAGCGGCGTTTTTTCAAAAAAGTCCTGTTTGTCGTGCGCAGCATCAGCGCCATAATTGTCGGGCGACCGCCACACGGCAACACCCACGTTGTACAGCTTGTCTTCTTCTTTGTTCTCGGCGGGGAGGGTCAGGATCTGCTCGACAAACTCGGACGTCGAGAGTGGCTTGGATCGCAGCTGGTCACACGAGCGGGCATGCAGATGTCAGTAGTCGCAGCCTGCAAGGCAGAGAGCGGCCAGTATGCGTCGACGCACCGTCTTCACCCTGCGGTCGGTCAGCACGCGGTCGCACACGAGCCGCACCGTGCCCGCGGGAAACCCGTCGCTCATGCGCGTGAGCATGCTGATGTTGACGAGCTTGACCTGCTCGCCCGCGCGCTCCTGGATGAAGCGCGTCCACAGCAGCGTGCGCGACGAGTAGTCTGGCTTGGGGCACAGCATGATCTTGTCAAACAGCGGCAGCATGGTCTTGACGTCGGCGTCCCACGGCTTGCTGCTCGTCGCAATCAGAATCACGCGCTCGCCGGGCTCCTTGATGCTCTTGATATTCTTGACAAGGTCCTTTTTGATGCGCTTGGGATCAGACGTGTCGTCCTTGGGCACTTTTTTGGCAAAGATCATCTCGGCATTGTCAATGTAAATAATGGACGGCGCCTGCGCGCGCGCGACCTTGAAAACCATGTGCACCATCTTGGTGACGTTGGCCTTGCCCACAAACTGCCCCGCCGTGTTGCGCGGGCTGAGATTGAAGATCTGGGCACCCATCTCGGTCGCGAGGGCCTGGACCAGCATCGACTTGCCTGTGCCGTGTGGGCCAAAGAGCAGGATCGAGGCGACCTTGGGGAACACGGTCGGGACGCCGTTGAGGCACATGGGCATGACGCAGTACTCGACGAGCACCTGCATTCGCGAGTTTGCGGGTCAGTCTACATGCAACGGATTGGGCGGCGTGGATGCCCGGAGCACACTCACACGCTGCAGTTCGGCCATTGAGGGATAGATGACGACGTCCTTCGTGACCGAAACGCCCATGAGGTTGAAGTCGCCCGTGAACTCGCTGATGTTCGTTTTGTTGTACTGTGTCTTGGCACTCAGCACGGTGGTCGGATGTGCTACGGCAGCAAGAGGCGCGAGCACTCACACGCTGCAGCAGGCCGGTCTGGACGAGCTCTTCGACGAGCGACTCCATCGTGCGGTTCGCGGTCAGGTCCTTCTCCTTCTTGCCTTTCTTTCCCTTTTCCTGCTCGCCGAGCGCATATCAGCGCATGATCCATCCACTCTCGCGCCAGAGATCAGAATCGCCTGACCTTTTTGCCCTTTCCGCCCTTCTTTCCCTTCTTGCCGCCTGTCCGTCACAAACCCCGGGCTTCAGCAACAATACCGCAGGGCTCTGTAAATGTGCGCGCAACAACACCTTTCTTTCCTCCCTTGCCCTTGCCCTTCTTGCCCTTGGCGTTCTTCTCGCGCTCGACGGCAAGCTTCAGGTTCTTGAGCTCGTCCTGCAGGATCTCAAACACGTCCTTCTTGATCTGCCCTCGACCGCACAGCACGCATGTATCAGCCGCTGCCCTGCAGCATGTTGGTGCGGGATGCGCAGCGTGCCCACCTCTGCCTCGACTTCGCGGCGCTTGTCTGCCTTGATGATCTCCTGATCGTGCTTCTGTGCAAAGTTCTCGCTCTCGTCCTTGAACTTCCACTTGGACGCAAACTCGCCCTGTCTGTTGTGGCGCAAGAGAAGATACAGCATCAGCGAGACGTTGATCGTCAAGCCAAGCATGCTTTCACGACTGACTCTGAGGAGATCTGCTTGAGGAACTCGGACTGATCGTATTTGAACTTGTTCTCGTCGTCCTCTTCCTCGGGCTGTTGTGGGTGCGTGGGCCGTCAGAAACCTGCCGAGCAAGCCGTAATTCAGCTTTGCCAAACTTGCCTCGTCTTTGGCTCCCTTCTTGTCTCCCTTCTTGGCGTCCTTCTTGGCGTCCTTCTTGTCGCCTCCCTTCTTCTTTGAGTCCTTGGTCGACGCGGCCGTGGTCGGTTTCTCTGCACCAACGACGCATCAACCACAGAGCGTCAGCTCTGCTGGGTCCAGCCAACCACGGCGCATTGCAGCTCACCTTCTTCTTTTGGCTTCTCGCCCTCGGCACCGGGCTCGCCCAGCGACGCCTGGTGCAGCGTGAATTTGAATCCAGGCTTCTGCCAGATCTCCTCCTCTGGGAAGTCGGGGAACTTGCCATTGACGCGCTTGAACTCCATGTACCACTGACGGAAGTCGTCCTGGATCGCTTCCTTCATGTCCGGGCCCTCGACTTTGAGGATCCTGCGCACAGACGATCAGAGGGCGTCAGGAAAGAGGCACGAGCTACGCGCAACGGTGCAATCAGCGAAACGGATACGTGCTTTTCCTTTGTGTTGACGAGCGCCTGCAGATAGTCTTCCTCGTACTGCATCTGCAGGATCTTACGGCGGCCGCGGTTGACGTTGGACTTTGCGACCGGATCGAGCTTCGAGTCGCGTTTGGCGGTGGCCATGCCTGGCGGCGTTGTGTGTCAGCGCGGGCTTGGACCGTCGCTGCAAGTCCGCTGAGAAGACGCACCCAGAAACTCGAGCTCTTCCTGGAGCATCTTCTTGACCTTGATCCGCGCCTTGTATCCGCGGTAGCTTCAGATGGATCAAGGACGCAATATGCATCAGGAGGCTGATTGTCGTCGTGGCGATGGCGCCCATCACACAAGCATACATGCGCTGGATCTTCAGCGCCGCGTCGTTGACTTCGTCCTCGTCGTCGTTGCCAATCATCTCCTTTTCTCGCTGCGCTTGAAGCCTTGTCGCAGCGATATCAGCACGACTGAACTGGCGCACACACTGATTCCAGTGTCGATGGAGGGGACTCATCACGCTTACTTGATGTCGCGCATGTACTTTGCGCGCAGCTTGCCCTGCCTGCCTCGCTCGTGGATCTGGATGATCTTGACGGCCTCGGCGACGCTCATCTCGGGGAACATCTGCACGACATCGCCAAAGCCAAACTCCTTGGCCGAGAGTTTCTCCTTTGAGTGTTTTTTCCGCAGCGTCAGCTGCACCGACCGCCGCTTGTGTGTGTGCGCATGATGCTGTGAGGGTGCAGCCAGGCGAAGGTCGCACCAGCAGCTCGTTACGAGTTTGGATTTCGTTTTGGCGCTCTTCGACAAAGAAGCGTGGGACGGGCAGACGCAGCTGGTCCGGCGTCAGCTTCAAGTCGAGCAGGATATCGTTGAAGTTTTGAAAGTCGGAGAACTCGAGGTCGACAATGTGCTACCGCGGCGTGCAGGCGAGCCCGCGGTAATCGCCGTCGGATCCGGTCAGCAGGTTAGACACGATGGGCATTGAGGATGGACTGGGAAGGCACTTCTCACATGCTTGATCTCGAGAAGCCGGCCCATGACAGCCATGACGACCTCCTTGAGCAAGCGCCGCTTCTGAGGGTGCAGGATCTGGTCGTACGCGTCCTGTTTGCGTCGCAACCAAGACGTTTGTTTTTGAGAGGCCGTCGACAAGGACGATGGGCATCAGGTCGTCGCAGCTGTGAGCAGCAATCTCGGCGGTTCTCGACAAGCTTGAGCGCCAAGCCAGTGTGCGCACTGCACACCTCGAGCTTGCGGAAGACCTGTATGTACTTGATGTACAGCAGCGCGAGGTGCTGCGACGCCGACTCGCGGTCCTTGGGCTGCAGCTCCAGGTCCTTTGGCGTCTCATAGTCCAGCTGGCCATACAGGAACTGGTTGGCTTCGGCCCAGTACTTGTTGTATGTGCTGCGTGCGGTCCGATGGACAGACAGCGGCGAGTGCGCCAGTGCCATCAGCCGCGCGTCTTTGGGCCACGGACGCCCGGGGCGTCTGGCTCGAGCGTGCCGACGCACGCGTTCGACATGGTCGCTGATAGGCAAAGGCGTCGCTCGCGGATCTGAGCAAACGGGACTGCGCAGCCAGATGCGGGATCAAAAGGCACTTGCACACGGGCTGTATTGCGCAAGCGCCATCTCGCCATTCGGGGAAGGGGTCAAGGCAACGTCGCCCGCAGTTCGCAAGGATGCCCTCCCACACCCCAACATCACAAAACAAACACATGCGGGCCGACCTCGAGGGCTGGAGGCGGCGCATGCAGGACAGGCTGGCAGCGCGTGGGCTGCTTACCGCGAGCTCGTCTCGCTCTGAACATTCCTGCACACACGCACAAGCCGGGCCGAGTCAGCACACACAAAAGTCTGCAAGGAGCCACAGAGGGGCATCGCGGCAAAGACGCACTTGTGGATCAGGACCAAAAAGTCGACATAAGACAGGTTGTCGAGGTTGGCGTCCTCGATCATCAGGTTGCCAAGGCGAAGCTCATGCAGCGGGTCCAAGCCCTGGCGCAGGATCGTGAGGTGCATGAAGCGCGGGCGGCGGCTGCGGATGTACGCAACCACGGTCCGCAGCTGCTCCGACTCTGGCGAGCCGAGGTTGGGCAGCCGGCGCTGGGTCGTGTCGAGCTGCTGTACGCTCTCGACGCCAAAGAGCGCGCGCAGCGTCTGCGGCGATGCCTCGCGGCCGATCCACAGGAACATGTGCCGGCCGTTTTCTGTCACGGGCGAAACTGGGCGTCAGCCGCATGCAGGGGGTGGTGCAGCAGCAACGTGCGCGCTGGATCCTCACCAATCAGATACAGTCCGTTGTTGGCCATGCGCTCGATCGACACGCGCACGATGGGCGGCAGCGACATGTTTCCGTGGTCGTCGACCTGGCCGACGGCAGAGTCCATGGACGTGACGTCGTACATTGTCGGGTACATGTACGCGACGCTCTCGGACACGCCCATCGAGTTGAGCATGCGCATCGAGTAAACGCGCTGGTCCGAGGGCACGACTTTGCCTGTGTCGGGCAGCGTTCAGGCAGCTGGCGTCAGCATCAAGCCAGCATGCAGAGCCCGTGCAACAGAGAGATGGCGCACACACCTCCGCGGAAGGCGCGCGCCTTGAGCAGCGATAGCGCGTAGAGCGGATACAGCTTGTACGACTCGGGCAGTATCAGCTGCCCGGGGCTGGTTTGGGTCGAGATGTTGCTGCGGTAGGACGCAAGGATCTTGACGCAGCGCGCCGAGATCTGCTCTCGGACGTTCTTGAGCGGCGTCAATACTGCCTGCTGGATGGCTGCAAAGGCATGATTGGGTCATCAGCGGTCCGAAACTGGCAAACGGACAAGCAGCAGGAGCCATGCAGGCAACCCACCAGCCTTGGCAAAGAAGTTGATGCTCGTGTCCATCTCGGCGTATCTGAACACGTTGACGAGCTGCGACGTTGCCGGGAGCGACAGGTTGTGCACGCGCACGCGGCGCTGGCCCTCGGCCGTTGTGTAAAGCAGAGCTGCCTGGATGTATGTGTCGAGCTTCTCGTCCAGCTTGCCGTCGTGCTTGAGCGCGACACCGATTGCCTTGAGCGAGTCGATGCCAGCGAGCTCGACGTCGGTCGAGTTCTTCATGTAGAAGTTGCCAAAGTGCTCCGTGACCTTGAGGCCTGCAGAGCCGGGAAACGTGAGCGCTCGAGCCTTGCCTCGAGTGGCGGGTCAGAGGCACATCACGCACCATTGGACACGCGGACGCGCAGCAGCGCATCGAAGCCGTAGCGCCTTCCAAGCGTGCGCTGCAAGTCGTTGGCGAACTTCTCGCCGTCGCGGGTGGCGTCGAAGCCCGAGTAGATGTGGGTGTCGCCCGAGGTCATGGACGAGAGGATGCCTGCCCACGCGCATGGGAGTCGATGGTGTCAGTTCTGCTCGCAGGAGCGTGCGACTGGGATGAGATGCCGCACCGGTGGTTGCGACGTCGATGTAGGCGTTGGGGAAGAAGTACGAGTCGATGCCGACGCCGTGCGCGGTGCAGTCCTGCGCGAGCTTCTTCCAGAAGAACTCCTGTGGCTCGTACAGCTGCCGCTCCTTGTCAGATCCGAGCAGCTTGACGTCCTCGCGGTTCTTGAGCGTGCCAGGGCCAAACGAGACCAGCGCCGTGTGGAAGATGGAGAGCTTGCCGCCGCATTCTTTCTGCAAGCGCATTGCGCGGGCCGAGCAGCGACGGTCAGACACTGCATTCAAGTCGGACGACGCATTCGCACGGCTTGCGGCGCACCAGTGCGTCGAATGCGGCCTGGCAGGCAGCACCGAGGGCAGGCTCGGCAATGACAGTGTTGGCAAACACGCGAGGCAGGGTGTCGAGAAGACCTTCGATGACGGTTCTGCGAAAGGAGTGCCAAGGCGTCAGCGAACCTCAGCGGATGCAGCACACACGCCTCTGCAGTTCCACGCACTTTGACTTGATCGGGTCGACAAGCAGGCCTTGGCTGAGCGGCACAAACATCTCGCTGACGTCGCCAACGACCATCATCTGGAACTTTTCGAGGTTGGGCTGTTCGCCAGGAGCGCAGGGTGTCAGAAGTGGTTTGACGCTTTGAGCAGGATGAGGCGGCAACGCACGTTCAGGTTGTAAAAGTGCACGCCGCGGTCAAACGTGATGAAGCCGACGGTGGCACCGGCTGGCAGCGAGTACTCGCCCGAGTACAGGAAGTGCTTGATGGCGGAAGTGCATGTGGCCAGCATGCCGCTGCGGACAGAGTTGAAAGACACATCGATGGCAAAGAGATACGAGACCGGCTTTGGCGGGCGGGCACAGTACTCCTTGTAGACGGCAAAGTCACACGAGCCGTGGAGCAGCTCGGGGTGCGATTCGACGTCGACGCGGCGGCCGTTCATGTCCAGGTTCGAGAAGTACTCGGTGGGCACTGTTGCGCGCGGGTGTCAGCAGCAGAATGAGCGCAGACCAGCGCTCTGGGCAATTACGCCGAATGCACCTTCGTTCTCAAAGTTGCACATGTTGCAGACGAACTTGCGGCCGCCCTGCACAAAGATGAAGAAGGGGTTGACGTATGCTTTGCAGCGGTTGCAGCGCACAGGGCCAGACTCGCCAAAGTCGACGAAAGGCACCTGGGTCTGCACGACGCACGAATGGTAAGCTCTCTCGCACACGTGGCGCGTTCCGACAGGGCCGAGTGGCTCGGGACGCACATCGCCACGGTCAATCTCGGCGAGGGGCTGGATGACCAGGCCAAAGGGAAGCTGGCTGGTGTTGAGCATGTCCTCTGTTGCGGGGATGTTGTAGAGCGTCGATCGGATGAACTTGGGGCTGCAGTTGCCTGTTGATGGAGGCGGCGCGATGATCAGCTCGAACGGAGTCGATGGGACGTAGCGAGCGATAGGCTCTGGTCACACGCACCGTTGTCAAAGACGGTGAAGCGCGAGGCGGCTAGCGGCGGCACAGTGCGGGACATGGTGACATAGGGCGTGGTGAGGTACTGGTTCTGGTCCGCCTGGTGCAGAGCGACGGGGCTCGGGATCTGGTCGGGGTTGATGCGGTGCTTCTGCGGCTGCTGCATCTGCGGCTGGCCGTATGGCTGCGAGACAGGCTGGCCGTATGGCTGCTGGGGCTGCTGCTGCTGGAACTGCTGCGGCTGTTGCGGCTGGAACTGCTGCGGCTGCAGCGGCTGCTGGCCAAACTGAGGCTGTCCGGGCACGCCGAACGAGGGCTGCCTTGCAAACGGCTGCTGGTTCATCTGCGGCTGCTGCTGCTGGAACTGCTGCTGCGGTGGCTGCTGCGGCTGCTGGGGGACGCCTGGCATCCCAGGAGCGCCGGGAGCGCCGGGAGCACCGGGGATGGCGGGGACGCCGGGCATCGCTGGCTGCGGCTGCTGGGCGAACTGCGGGGCCGACGAGGCGCCCGGGAATCCGGCTGCCGGCTGCGAGGGCTGGGGCATGCCGGCATAGACCCGCTTGGCGCGGGCGGGGCCCTTTGGCGACATGGCCATGGCGCCGAACTGCTGGGCGACGCCGTCGACCGACGGCTGCTGCTGCAGCGGCTGCGTGTGGAGCTGCTGCGGCTGCTGCATGGGCTGGGGCGTCGGCGGCTGCTGCATCGGCTGCGGGGTCGGCGGCTGGGGCTGGTGGGCAAGGCCGGGCGATGCGTGCATGCCGTGGCCGCTGGGCTGGCGCATGGGGGCGCCGAAGCCGTTGGCGCCGGCGGGGGCAGCGCCGGGCGGGCCGGGCGGGCCGGGCGGCCTGAACT
>JADGIZ010000075.1:0-29798 GCA_027604665.1 Polyrhizophydium stewartii | reverse complement strand
CGGCAGTTGGGCATGGTTGAGGAAGCCGCCCGCTGCTGGATGGGTGTCGCAACTTTGGCTCTCAAGTTGCGCTGTGTTGGCGCGGCAGGCGGCAGGCGGCAGGCGGATGCGGCGGCCGAGGCGGAATGCGCAGAAATGTGTTATTCAATGAATGAGCATGCGAGCCTGGACGAACGCAGCAGGGGGTTGCCAGCGTCCGTGCGCGCGCGGGCATTAGGCGTGCGCGCGCCGGATGGATGGGTGCCTGCGCACATACCTGTGTCGGCGCAGCGGGCGGCAGGCGGATGCGGCAGCCGAATCGGAGTGCACAGAAGCTGCGAGAGCTGGAGTGCCACCCTCCGTTTGCGATGCCGGTTTTGTGCCTGTTCCTGATGACGGTTTTCACCATGGCAATTGGTGCGACAATGGGCTGCAAGACCACTGGCGCGACAATGTGCCAGCCCATCGCAGCGAGCATGCCGAGCATCCGCAGCACAAACAGCCGACCCTCGAGCGCACCTGCCTCGGCCCAGTACCACGGCGTGCTGTGCAGCTGGAAGTTGACCGCGCGGCCCGCCCACGCTGACTTTGGCCGGCTGCTTCTGTGCGGCCACAACGCCGCAATCACCGTCTCGATCAACGGCGCAAGTTCCGAGATAGATCCCGCCGCCAGCCGCAGCAAGCTCGAGCCGCGGATTGCCAGGCACATGACTGACACGGCGTTGGCCGGCGGCACGGGGATGCCCGCGTGCACGGCCGCGCCGTCCGTCGCGCCTGCCGCCGCCTCGAGCGCGCCGAGCGGCGCCTGGAAGACCCGCGTATCGAGCCCGACGCGGTTGGCCGCCTACGGCTCGTGGTCCTGGAACCAGATGCTCTTGGTCGTAGTTGTGTCGACGCACGCATACGTGCGCCATCCGAGGCGCAGCGCGGCCTCGACCACGGCCGCGACGATCTTGGGCCCATCGGTATCCTCGGCGTCCGAGTTGGACGCCCACGGCTCGCCAGCGACGCGGAACTGGTGCGCCGTACGTGCATATGTCGACTCACTACGGATGCCACCGTGCGTGGCCCATGCCTCCCCGATCGCATCGCTGCCATGGCCTCGTCGGTGAAATCTCGGCACAGTGCCCGATCCGTGGTGGCACCGAAACACAGCCCCGACTTGCGGGGCGGAATTTCAAGATGCGAGCCACATCCAAATCCACAGTACAATTCAAGACAGCTTGCCACATTGGCAGCATCTCAGCAAGCTTTATTGCTGACAGCCCTAAGCATGCCACTTTTCAACAGCTGAGTGTGGGTGAATTTATCCCGATCACAAGTTTGCATGGCATTTGATCAGGCGGGAACAGCTGCACTTTGCATGACCGGTGAAACTTCAACTTGCGGCCTGACACCCAGGCTCGCAACTGGAGGAGATGATCTCTCGACAAGAACGGCAGGCCTCTCGACTCTTCCACCGTAATCGCTGAACTCTGCCATTCTTGCGGCCGATCCCTGGGACGTCGTAGACAAGGTTTGTAGAGAGCGAAGTTCATCGTTATAGGAAGCAAAGCCGCTTCCCGAGGGCACCGTAGCTTGCTGTGCGAGACTGGGATCCGCAGACAAAGATTGGGACGAGTTTGATAAAACGGGTGGAGAGGTGGCACGATCAACAGTTGTGGCGGTCATGCTAGTTTTCGACTTGTTGGTCTGGCCGCGCATGCGGAACCACACAACTGCCGCGACAGCCGCAATCACAATCACGACTCCCGCCACGATGCCACCGATCGCGCCGCCGCTCAGTCCGCTGTTGGTGCTGGCCGTGGCATTGTCGCCGCTGCTGTTGCTATTGCTGCTGCCACTACCGCTGGATCCGCTACTGCTGTCCGGGCCTGTGATTTCAAACGTCAGCACAGCCAGGTGCACCAAAAGGCACCGGCTCGTGCCAACTCACATGCGGACAGCTTGCAAAGGCTCTGGATTTTCGTGTTGTTCGAGCACAGCTTGGTTCCAGACGCCAGGCAAGAAGCCTGCGAGTAGAGCGTGGCCGGAAGCTCGCATGTGAGCTTGGGGTTGTTGTTGATATAGCTGGGATCACGGATGTCAGAGAAGAATCACGCAAGGTCGCACCCCAGCCAAAACCAGCGCTGGCTCACAAAGTCGTGAGGTTGCGGATCTGCGAGAATGAGGCCGGGATCGTGCCCTCAAGGTTGTTTCCGAAGATGAAACTGTGACTCGCCGAGTCAGCCTCGGCGACGTCGCGGGCGAGCCGCCAAGCAAATCTCACAGCGTCTGCAGCGACTTGAGGTTGCCAAACCATTCGGGAACCGGACCGGTGTATCCCGACGCGGCCACGTTGCTGCACGGCGGCGGTCAGCAGCACACCCGCAACTCGCGGACGCCTGTCGCACAATGCGCTCACAGGAAGGTCAGCGACGTGAGCTTTCCGATCCATGCGGGAAGTGGAATCGCAAATGACAGGCCGTTCAGGCCCCTGCGTCCAGAGTCAGCACGGACTGCGGCTGGCCATCACGACAAAATGCGAGCCCACTCACAGGACCGTCAGATCTTGCAGATTGCCCAGGGACTCGGGAACAGGCAGGGCAAAGTTGTTCTGGCCGATCAGTCTACGCTTGGCTGGTCAGCCACATGCCACGGCAGGCTGCTGCTCAGCATCCAGCGACACTCACAGCGTCTGCAGCCCGGTAAGTTTGCCAAGCGAGTCGGGGATCGTGCCGTTGAGGCGATTCTGCCTGAGGTCGCTGCTCGCGCACATTCGAGTCAGCGCACCGCAGAGGCAAGCTCAGAGGCAAGTAATGCTCGCACAGCGTTGAGAGCGAGCCCATATCGCCGATCCATGTGGGGAGCGGCCCCGAGAGCGAGTTGTTGAAGAAGGACCTTGCGCCACAGTCAGCATGGGACAGAGCGGATGGGCATTGTGGAGCGGCAGACTCACATCGAGCGCAGCACCGTGAGCTGCGACAGCGCCTGCGGCAGCGGCCCCGAGAGCTGGCTCGACTGGAAGTTGCTGGAAGGCAGGGCGGTCGAGAGACACAAAAACGCGCCGCAGGCACAGCCCCGCACAAAGAGCAGGAGCGGAATGGGGCGTCAGGGGCCGCTGTGAGGCACGCCAGAGCAGCCGCTCCCCCCCCCCGTGCACATGCCGGCGGCGCACTCACATGCTCGTGACGCGGTCGTTCAGGCATGCCACGCGCGAGTCGGAGCAACAGTTGGCTGGCAGGGCGAGCGACGGGAACGCCCCCGAGAGCGCCGTGCAGTCGGTTGACATGGGGCTTGGGCGATTTAAGGTAAACCTTGTGAAAAAGTGAGGCTGGAAGGCTGAGAGAGCTGCAACAGCGAAAATGGTAGCCCGCCTAAAAATCGGTCGTGTTCGCACCTCTCGGAGCGCTTCCATCGGACATGGTCGCAAAGCTTGGCAGTGAGTTGGCGGTCCCCGTCTGCAGCGGCAGTTCGCACCCAGACGATGATGTTGTTCGTCGCTCAGACCTTTGAGGTCGCGGCACTGCTGCTGACGGCTTGATGATTTTCAGGGGCGAGGTGCCACGCTCGACTGTCGAGATCGCATTCCATGGCGCTTACTGACCACGCATTCGGAACCAGACAAACACCGCGACGGCTGCAATGACGACCACAACACCTGCAACGATGCCACCAATGGCGCCGCCGCTCAGTCCGCTGCTCGTCGTCGGGCCTGAGCGCAATGGTGTCAGCGCGATCGACGCGGCGGTCGCAAAGGCGGCAGCGGCGACTCACACGATGGGGCGTTGCACACGGCCGGCGCATCGCCCGACGAGCACAGCGACGTGCCCGACAGGTTGCACGACGTCACCTTGGACAGCCCCGACGGCAGCGGGCCGGACAGCTGCGGGTTGTTGGACAGGTCGCTGCAGCAGGCGTCAGTTGCCGCACGCTGGAAAGCAGCCAGCACAGATCTCGCTGCAGCCCAGACTCACAGCGACGTGACGTTGGCGAGCCCAGAGAGCAGCGGCGACAGCGAGCCCGTGAGGTTGGCGCCAGAGAGTGTGCTGCCGCAGCCGATGCGTGCGTCAGCAGCTGCGCGAGTCGAGGCAGCCCGCTCGCCGCTCGCACACTCACAGCCCCGTGATCACGCCGTTGCTGCAGGTGGCATATCCGGATGTGCAGCAGTTGTTGCCAAAGTCGAGCGTGGGGAAGAGACCGACTGGGATCGCGCAGTTGCTGGATGTCGGGCCTTTGCATGCAGCGTCAGCATCCTGGTGGTGCCAGCAGCGACGCCAGTTCAAGATCCGCTCACATGCGGGCAGGCTGCAGAGCGTCTGCAAGCTTGGGCTGCTTGTGCAGATGTTGGTGCGGCTCATCCTGCACTCGGCACTGGGATTGATCGTCGATGGCAGCTCGCCAGAGAGCTGCGTGTTCGACTCGAGCCAGCTGCGGCTTGCGGCGTCAGTGCGGCGATCGCTGCTGCCTCGCCCGCGACCGCCAACCAGCAGCGACTCACAAGTTGGTCAGCTTGGTCAGTTTGCTGAACGACGACGGCACAGAGCCTGAGAATTGGTTCGTGTCCAGGAACCTGCCACACGTCACGGCAAGACTGTCAGCCATGCATCGACAGAGTCACACAGGCATCCAGTCCGCGACTGCTCACAGTCTGGTCAGGTTCACAAGGTTGCCCAGCGACGAGGGGATCCTGCCCGACAGCTGGTTGGTTCCAAAGCCCCTGCAGTCGTCCCATGTGTCAGCGCCGACGTATCATGACCATCCATCTGACGAACAGCATCCAGGCTTTCGCGCGAGACTCACATGAATGTGAGCAAGGTGAGGCTGCCCAGCGACGAAGGAATCTCGCCGCTGAGCTGGTTCCCGCTCAGATCGCTGGAGTCGCATGGTCAGCGGCAAATTGAAACGATATCGCAGCAGCCACATGCAAACGCACAGGGACTGAAGCTGCGCCAGGTTGCCGAGCGACGACGGGATCGAACCAGAGAGCTGGTTGTTGTTGAGCGACCTGCATGTCCAGCCAACGCAAGTTGTCAGCAGTCTCACTCCGAGTTCTGAGCCGATCATGCGAGCACGCACAGCGCCGTGAGTGCCGTGAGCTTGCCGAGCGAGTCGGGGATCGACCCCGTGAACTGGTTGTGGTCCAGATACCTGCGGCCGCCCAAGTCAGCACGCAGTCGAAGACAAGCGACACTGCGGGCATGGCGTCGTGCGGCGGCTGACATTTGCGTGATGCTGGCGAGCCCGCCGAGCGAGTCGGGGATCTGGCCGCTGAACTGGTTTGTGCCGAGGTTCCTGCGTGCGCCTTGGTGAGCCTGCGTGCGGCGCCAAGGCGCAGTGCGGCGCAGAGTCGCTCACAGGAACGTCAGTTTGGTGAGCTTGCCCAGCGACGCTGGAATCGGCCCCGTGAACAAGTTGAGGCCGAGGTACCTGCATGAGACGGGATGTCAGCGCATGCGCCTTCATCCGCATGGTCCGCAGCACGCACAGGGAGGTCAGCTCTGTGAGGGAGCCCAGCGAGTCGGGGATGGGGCCCGTGAACTTGTTGATGCCGACGTCGCTGCGGGTGATAAGCGTCAGTGAGCCTTGGTGAGGGCGGCGTGCACACGGGGCCTGCGACGCACAAGCGCTGCAGCGCCGTCAGCTGGCCGAGGCTCGATGGCAAGGTGCGCGAGAGCGACAGCGAGCCGAGGTTGCTGCGCCGAGGGCCGTGGCGGCGGCAGGGGGGAAGCGGAGCATCGGAGCGCAGCACCGTCAGCATCTGGGGCCAGGCACGGGCAGCACGCCGCAGCGGGCGGGGCGTGCGCACGCACAGCTGCGTGAGGCGGCCGTTGGCGCAGGCAAGGCGCGTGTTGGTGCAGCAGTCGCCCGTGATGTTGAGCGCGGGGAAGGCGGCCGCCACCACGGCGCAGTCGGCCGGCGCCGCCATTGCTCTGTCAGGCAAACCCTGCCGGCGAGTCTTGCACCGCAACACGCCTACAAGGGCCACAGCCACCACGAGCTGTGTGCTTCCAGCACAGCCAAAGCCACGACGACTGGCGGAGCCCAACGCGTTTCCAAACACTCTTTGTATTGATGGCCCAAGGGATACAATGAAGTCACAAGGCCAAGACTTGGCCGAGCATGCCGCCGATCCATGATCAGCCTCGTGTCGACGGCAGCGGGCGTTCGACAAGTATGGCTGCATACTTGGGATCCAGCGGGATGTCGGCGACGAGCGCCATTGCGTCCTCCCAGCTGAGGGTGACGGCCGCCCACATGAGCTCGACCGCGTCGCGGAAGCTCATCTGGCCGTCGAGGATCTTCTTGTCTGCCGAGGCACCCACGGCGCCGCACCGGCCCGCGGTGGTCAAGTTGTGTCAGCCAGGCAGGTACTGTGGGGACGCCGCCTGCCGCAGCTCGCACCGAGGGCCTTGCGAACGTCCCGGCCCATGCAAGAGTCAATGATAACCGTGCCCGTGTCGCTCGTTGCGATGGTTCTGCGCGCGAGCAGCGTCAGCCTTTCCCGCACGGCCGCAGCCAGCTCGCCGTGGCGAGCGCACCCATCAAAGTCGAGGAAGACGAGCGCGGGCGGCTGTGACATATTCGGGAAATATTCTGATCGAATGAAAGCGATCTGGACCCATTCCGCGTGCGCTCCGCGAGGCGATGCGTGGCCATCTTGCTCCACGCCCGCCGGCACGCACCTGGCCCTGCTCGCCTCAGCCGCGCGCCAAGCACATTGGCCGTGTCCAGCCGACCGCCCATTGCAGCCGACGTAGGTGCAGCCGGTCCCCGAGTGCAGCCGAGGCAATCGCACCTCCGCTCACATGCCCTCGCCTCGCCCATGCTCAGGCACGCCGTCTCTGATCGCCCTGTCCTGGGCAAGCCTCCCAGCTGCGCACATGGAGATCGAGATCCACCCCTTCCCACCACCGCCGCGGCCGAGCGACATTCCTGTCGCCAGAACCGACAGCGAGGACACCAGGAGCGAGTGCAGCGCATGCGCGCTCGCCTTGGAGCTCGATGGCAGCGCACGCAGTGCCTGCACAACCCATTGCACCGACGGGGCACAGGGCCAGACACATCTGTGGGCCGCAGTGCGGGTCCAGCGCGCCGTTGATGCTGCGCCTCAGCCGCGGCCCACGCACGTTCGCTCCTCCAGCGCTGCACCAGCCTTTGGATCGTCGTCTCGCGTTGGCACGGCTTTCGCAACGTCGGCATGGAGCGTTGGACTCGCGCCGCGTCGCACCAAGGCTGTCGACGACTATCTCGAGCTGATGTTCAGCAAATTGCGCCGCATCGCAGACGGCTCTTCTCGCTCACCGCCACACGTGCCGCACTCTCGCGCGCACTCGCAGCCTCCGCCAAGGCCACGCTCATTATACTGCTCTGGCGTGCGGAGGCATCTCTTTCCCGCCGATCTCCACCACCAAAAGAGCGCCGTCTTCCCAGACCCGCTCACTCCATCACCCAGTGCGGTCCGCGGCGCAAGCTCGCGCACCATATCCAGCGCAGTTTGGTCTGGCGCTCCGTGGCCGTATGCGGCCAAGGAAACAGTGGCAACCTGGAGCTCGGAGCGGTGCTTCAGCTCGCCAGATCTTTCGCCTGCTTTGCCCATGTCCTCTGTGTGTCGCAGCGCACATGCACCAGAGAACAGCCGTGCGAAAGGCAATGCCAGTAACGGCGTTATATGCGAATATCCATCCACCATCGGCGTAGCAATAGTTGGAGTCGCTACACCGATCGACCCAACACCAACGGGACCGAGCGTCGACTGCATTCACAACAGCGAGTCAACGATTGCCATTTCAAGCGATACGCCGCCGCAGAGCTCGCTCTTTGCTCGCGCAACCTCGCAGCCTCAGATATATGAGTGCGCGACACCCCAAAGCGAGCAGCTTCCGAGCCTAGGTACGGCCACGAAGCGATCCGCAAGCACGCAAGCCCATTCCGCGGAGCATCTCATGGCAGCCGACCTGCCCGTCGTCCCTAAAGTTCTCTCCGAGACAACTGTAGGGAGGCAGCCGTGCGCAGATCTCGATCAGCCAGAGCAAACCCTGCGCCCCGAAGCGCCACTTGCTCGCTCGCTCGCGGGAGAGTCTCTTTGTATTCCTTTGGCAGCTACTGTGCCCATCTTTGGCGACCAGAATTCGCTTGCCACGGGCAACCCAGCCGAGCGCGCTGAGTTGCCCGCCTCGGAGAGAGTTTTCTCTGGCTCGGATAGTCCGCAAAAACACCAGGACTCGGGCGTGCGCTATCCAAAATCGCCTGCAACGCAGCGTTTGCTTGATATCCTCGATCCTATCAACGACCTCGACGGCGTTGTGCCCATTGCTGTGCAGCCTGACTCGATCCATGGTTCGCGCGCATCGTCGTGTAGGCGTCACTCGACGACTTTAAAGCGCACATCGGCGGGCATTCCCCCGCCCCTCCACCAGCAAGCACAAATCCACATGCACCACGCCAGATCGCACTCCCGCTCTCGCTCAAAATCTCGCTCGCGGACGCAGTCGCACGGCGCTCCCCACAATATGCACCAGCTCTCGCAAAGCCAGACCATGCAGTACCATGCAGATACACAGCACATGTTTCTCCATTCCACGACACACGACGGAATGCATCCCCACTCCAGAAATCATGTGCACAGCGAGCTGCACGCTTCCTCGCAGACGCTTCACTCTGCGCAGCAGTCCATTGAATGTCTTTCGGCCATCCAGTGCGAAAGCGCAAACCAATGCGGATCGGCTCGAGGGTGCGCTTCGCAAATCCCGCCACTCAATCCATGCGATCACACGCACTCGCACGGCCACCCCAATCATAGCCGTCACAACCACTACCAGAGGCACTCTCAGAACCCGCATCATCAAGACAAGCACGGTCAGCCCCGCATTCAACCACCGAGCCACGATCAGCAAACCTGCCAGCGGCAGCCTCATTTCAGCAACACGACGTCGTCTTCCGCGATCCTTTCACACTCTGGGCACCCTTTCCACCGGTCGTACTTTGCAGATCCAGCCGCACACACGCCCTCTGGCATCTCGCATGTACAGTCTTTGGCGCCTGTGGATCCGCACGGCAGAGGGTCGACACCCGCGATTGACGAAAGTGGCGGCGGCAAGAAGCAACAACGCTCACCGGCGATCTCTGATCCTCGTGCTTCCAAGAAAAAGACCGCCATTCACCAAATCCTCAACCTGTTTCGTGGCAAGCGATCAGCAGCAGACGATTCAATTCGTCAGACAGCCAGCGATGCAAACATGTTGCGAAGAGAAGACCCGCTTTTCAAATCAGTAGCCAGTGCTGACGAGCCTTCTGCGAGTGGCGGCCAAGAGCGTCTTGAGCCGCACAAGCCGTTGGAAGTCGTTCGAAAGATGTCTCGAGGTCGATATGTGCCTCGTGTCGAACCACCCCCTCGCTGCGCAAACCATTCCGAGGCTGGCAGTCCGCCATGCGCAACACTCACTCCATCGCCATCCGCATGCCGGGGTCTCGGATCGTCGACGACGCTGGCTTGGCAGCCAGACGCTGTGGCAAGCCTTGCACCGGCTGGCGCTGGATCGGGGCACGCTAGCAGCGCCAGTTCATGCGGCACCCTCGGAGCATCAAAGAAGACGGTGCATGTCGCGATCGTGCCAACTGTGATGGGCGAGCCTGCTGAAGGTGGCGCGCGTAGCAACAGCAACCAGCCATTCCAACTCCGCATGTCGCAATCGTTCTCTGCGCCGTCGCACCATGCATCCGCTCCTCTCTTGGGGCATCCGACGCACAGGCGCCAGCCAAGCCAGCCAAGCCAGCACCACAAAACGCCCAGCGGGCAGTCTGCTGCAGCAATCAAGCGCACGGACTCGGAAAACATCAGTGCTTCGGAAACGCCGACGATGCCGCAGCGCAAGACGACAAGGCAGCCAAAGACCATAGGACTTTCGCTGATAAAGCGGTCCAAATCAGAGGAGTTTGACCGTAAAGCAACATCGCACGCCCCACGCCACCAGCGGAACGCGTCGACGCACCAGCGCATTGTCGAGACATCGGTCATTTACTCAAAGGAAGAAACCTTGGCAACCGTCATTAGCCCATGGGGGGACGCGGAGCGGGCGCAGGGCCACGTCAATCAGTATCACATCCTCAAGGACATCGGCACAGGCTCCTATGGCCGCGTGGTCCTCGTGCGCAGTGACCAGACTGGGCTGTACTATGCATGCAAGATCATCTCGAAGAGCAGACTCCGGCGCAAGTTCCGCTTCATGCCTGCGCAGCCAGGAGGGCCGTCGCTCCCGGCGACCCAGAAAACATGCATCGACGACGAAATCATGGCGACAATCAAGCGCGAGGTGGCCGTGCTCAAGAAACTCTCCATGCACCCCAACATCGTCAATCTGGTCGAGGTACTCGACGACGCAAAAGAGGACAACATATATATGAGTGAGCACGCGTTCCATTGCTCGCGTTGCAGAAATCTATGCGGATCGGACGCCGCCAGCTGACACGAGAATGCCTTATACTCAGTCTTTGATCTCTGCGAGTATGGACCGGTTATGGAAATCACAATCGGCCAGCCAGCGCGGCCATTCTCCGAGGAACTCGCCCGAAAATACTTTCGCGACGTTGTTCTCGGGCTGGAGTACTGTATGTCGGCTGCAGGTTGAGATTTCACAGCGCGCGAACTTACCCATCAGCCTATGCTCTCCGCTGCCACACGTGCTTGTATTGCTCAAGTGCATTACAAGCGGATCATCCATCGCGACCTCAAACCCGAGAACCTGCTGCGCACAGCTGAGAATGTTGTACAGATCGGCGACTTTGGCATCTCGCACATGTTCGATGAGGGCGACGACGAAGAGGGCATGCCCAACAACAAGAACGGCTCTCCGCTCTATTGCCCGCCCGAGGCGTGTCTTGGTGAGCCACAAGGCGTCTGATCCATGGCGCTATCAAGCTTTCCGCTGATGCCCGAGCCCCTTTTGCTCTCAAGGCGAGACGCGCAAACTCAATGGAAAGTCTCTGGACATATGGTCGCTCGGGGTGACTCTATATTGCTTTGTGCACGGTCGATGTCCTTGGGAAGACGAGAGCGTCGTCGAGCTGTGCCGCATGATTGTCAACGAGTCGTTTGCCGTCTCGGACACGCTGTCCGACACGCTCAAGGATCTTCTGTACAGGATGATGGAAAAGAACCCCAAGAACCGCATCCAGCTGCCGCAAATCAAGGTCCACGCGTGGGTCACCAACAACGGAAAGGAGCCGATGATGAGCACGGATGAGAACTGCGTCTTTGAGGACGTCACCGAGGAGGAAGTTGCCCAGGCGTTCCGCCCTGCGATGATGTTTGTCAACAAGGTGCGTTCTTTTTTGCAGTCTCGCATTTGCGGCAATCTTTCAGGGCTCTAACCAACTTGGCCTTGCAGATCATGAGCAAGTTCAAGTCAGTTCGGAAGAATCCCAAGCCAAAATCCACACCGCAGGCGCGTGGTGCGCGCTCTTCGGAAACGCAGCCTGGCGCGGCCGGCTCAAGAGTTGTAGGCGTGCGGCTTTCATCCAGCACGCACCGGGTCATGCACTCGGACACCAACCTTGCAACCAAACGCGCCGAGCAATCGCAATCAGACCTGAGCTCGAGCGACTCGACAGCACGCTCGTCGGTCGGGAACAGCGACCACGGGCGCGCTTTGCGCTTGCATCGCGGACGTTCGCGCTCAGTCGCGATCGATTCTGGCCGTGATGAGATCACATTTGGGCCTGAGTCTCCGTCGCTGCCGCCATCCATCATGCCGTCCATGTTTTCTTCGGTTTGGTACATTGGTGGACGACGCCCGAGCGACCGCGACCACGCTGCAGCGACACCAGCTTTCGCGTCCACCAGCACAAGTTGCTCGAATATCTCGGGACTCAGTCACAGGACTACGAGGACGCATGAGGCGCCGCGTCGCGACTCGCTCTCGGCTGGTGGCCGCGAGAATGGGCTTGTCGGCCATCACGGATCCGTGCGTCTGCGGCGCGCAGACCCCCGCGACTAACGCGAGCGGCGCAGCGCGTCACGCTGGCGATGCTTTCTCCGGTTTCTGATGTTGTGCTCTGCGGGCCATGTCCGCTCGCGGCCGCCGAACGCAAGGTTTGCTCGAAATACATCAGACCGATAGACATGATCTCGCTCGACGCGCCTGCCGCTGGAGAGGTCGCCGTATGCGCGGCGGCTCCCCACCAGGGACCTGGCGCGAGCACTGAGCAGCGCCAGCAGAGTGCGTTTCGGCAGAGCTCGCGCAGGCCGTTCGCCGGGCTGCAGCCGCCGGCGTCTGGCGGCCTTGTCGGCTCGATGGCACCGACACCTTCGTGCGCCTCGTTGTGCGGGCTCGAGCAGAACCTAAAGGTACAGGCTGCACGTGCAATCCGCGGCCGTGGGTAGCCCTGACCAGAGTACACCCGCCTGCGACACCACCGTCCTCGTCTTGGCAGCCCGCGACTGGAGATCCAGAGCTCGAACCATCGGCTCGATGTGCCGGTCATGACGGCGACGCGCTGCCTGCGGCTCTGTTTGCTGGCGGCAGTGCTGTCGCGACGTTTGAGCGCGACAGTTCGCACAACAACATCGCCACGAGCACCAGCACCGGCAAGAGCGTCGGGTTCAACTCTTTCGCCCGCCTCACCGCAGAGCCTGCGAGCATTGCTCTGGGCTATCCATCTGAGCCCCGCAACCCCGTCGACGCGGCTTTGGACGGGGCTGTCTGCTGCGACACCGGCAGCGGTGATGGCGCGAACCCAGGCACGATGAGCAT
The DNA here is from genome assembly GCA_027604665.1 of Polyrhizophydium stewartii. Lineage (NCBI taxonomy): Eukaryota > Fungi > Chytridiomycota > Chytridiomycetes > Rhizophydiales > Polyrhizophydium > Polyrhizophydium stewartii. The sequence goes on along the minus strand of JADGIZ010000075.1, from coordinate 17,088 downwards.
CAGGGCCGCAAACAACAGCAACGACAGCAACAACAACAACAACAACAACAGCAGCAGCGGCAGCGGCAGCGGCAACGACAACAACAGAACCGAGAGCAGCAACAACACAACCAAGGTCAGCGACAAGACCACTTGCGACCCACCCACGGCTTCTGTAAGCTCTGGGAGGTTCTACAAGGACGTCGATGTCGGCAGCGTCAAAATCGGCACCGCGAACGCATGCAACGCAGCCAACGCAGGCGCTTGCGGCACAACGCAGCCCAATATCCACGGCCCACAGAGCTCGCAAACCACCGAGTGGCCTCCGGCAATTGTGCAGCCGCTTTCGGTTTCGCCGCATGACGGTAGTGCACGGTCGGCAATCGACCGTGACTCCGAACATCAATCTTTTTTGGCCTCCCAGCACATCCCTGTCTCGGCCATCGTGGCCTTGCAGGCGCAATCGCGCGGACTTGTCGAGAGAAAGCGGGTGTGTTCTGTTGTTCGTTTGCTGGAGCGTTTGAATGCCTTTGTTTCGCGACGTTTTTATGGAACTCGACTCGATGGGGCTTTTTGAGGTTCGACCTGCTGACAGGCTTGATGCAATTTATTCCTCATCTGCGTTCCTCCGTGCTTGCCCCTGTCACCAAGATCCTGGCCGCACTGCGCCGGGAGTGTCTTGACCTCCGCATGGCGAACCGCGACAAGGACACAATGATTGCGCACAGTGCTCGCGAACTCGAGGCCAGAGCCATCACAATCGACCAGTTGCGCAAGGTCTGTCTTGGCGTCCAGAGTCTGATGCTCCTTGATCTCTGGCTCACGCTTTTCAACAGCAAATCTCGACGCTCCAGCACGTGCTCTGGTCGCGAAGCTCAACGGTGCAAGAGAAGCCTCATATGGCGCTGCGCCGAACGAGCAGCGGCTACTTTTCGCATGCCAGTCGTGCTAGTGCCGACATGCAAGACCACGCCGCTGCAGCCAATGATCGAGCAGACGATATGTTCCATGACATCAAGGTGCGAATCAGTCCTGTACCGCAGTTCCATCTTTGCTCTGAATCGGTGCATCCGGGCTGATTACGCTCTCGCAGAACCTGTCGCTTGATTTTGCATCGCTGGAGGCTCCGTCAAGCGTTAGGCACGCGGTCCCGGGGCTTGCGCAGGCTCCGCTTCCCTCAACTCATGTCTTGTCAGCTGCGAACGCAGCGAAATCCGGGTCTGCTGGGTTCACGCCGGCAATGCCAACGAACGCACTTGTCGCGGGCTTCCAGCCGGCATCTGCCGCGGTTTCATCTTCGTCGTCAATCTCGTCCCTGCCCTTGGCTGCGTCCTCGAGCTCGCTGTCGATATGGGCTGCGCCTGTCAGTGTCGCTTTGCGGCTGCGCGCGAGGACTGTTGTTGCTGACCAAAAGCCGCAGAACTTTGGCAGTGCCAGCCAAGAGTCGAGCATCGACTCGATGCGCTACATTTGGACGCAGCCTGTGTCAGCAGCCTTCTCCATCCAGCCGCAAAAGGTGAAGCCGACGCGGTGCTCCAGCTCGGCCTCAAATTTGCTGACAAGAGTCCCGTAAAGAGCGAGTATGGCGACTTTTACCAGCCGGAGCCTGGTATCGCGTACGAGTATGGCACCGAGCAGCTTCAGCATGAGTTCATGGATGTGCGCCATACATTCAAGGTATGTCGTGCTTGGAGCCGAAATGCACAGAACACGTTTGGATCTGACAAACCTTCCTTGATCAAGATTCTTGTCGAAAAAATTGTCAAGACAAACGACCAGCCGTCTTCGATCTATCTGCAACAGCGTCTCAAGACGGACCCGCCCGAGATCAAGGCACGAATCTTTGAGGCTGTCCTCCAGCACGTGATCATGCTCATGAAAAACCGCTTTGGCAACTTTCTCGTCCAGTGCTGTCTCGACTGCTGCACACCCCAGCAGATCCATGTTCTCGGCAACTGCATGCGCGGCCAAGTCATTTCGCTCTCCTGTGATCGGTTTGGCTGCCATGTGATGCAAAAGGTGAGCAGCGCCCAGCAGCGGCCGGGATCTCGACCAGGGCTGACTCTCAATGCCGACCGTCCAGGCGATTGATCGAGTTGACGAGGAAGTCAAGCTTGCGCTCGTGTCGGAGCTGCTCAAGTCGATTCCAGAGACGTTCACGCACCGCTTCGCATGCCACGTCTGGCAGCGCGTTCTTGAGACGCGCTGGACCTGCGAGCCGCCCAATGTGATGCTCTACGTCCAAGCGGCATTGGCGGGCCATTGGGCCATGGTCGCCAACGACGAGAACGGCAGCTTGGTTGTGCAGTGCATCTTTGAAAACTGCAGCGAAGAGGAAAGCCTGCCGATCGTCGCCGAGATCTTTGAGCACACGGCCGACATCGCCAAGGGCCAATGGGGCAACTGGGTCATCCAGCACATCATCGAGCATGGCACCCAGCAGCAGCGCGCACACATTCTCGAGGTTGTTTCTCAGAACATCTTTGCGCTCAGCATCGACCAGTTTGCGAGCAAGGTCGTGGAAAAGTGCATCAAGATGGCCTCCAAGCGAGATGCGCATGCCCTGATCGAGAAAATCATTGCTCCGCAAGTCAGCGAGCAAGGGTGAGTGCCCATTGCGACTCGCAAGCGCTACTGCGACGACTGCTTGCTCGCCCAGTCTGACTCGCATGTACTTTGAATGCTGTGCCGCAGACGCCCGTACTTGCTCGGCATGATGAACAACCAGTACGCCAACTACGTCGTCCAGAACGTGCTCAGTGTCGCCGACTCACTGCAGCGAGACATCTGCATCCGCCTGCTCGTGCCCCACTTGCACATTCTGCGCGGCTCCAAGTACGGGCAGCGCGTGGCGTCCATGTGCGAAAAGTATATGCGCTTATCGCAGCACAAGTTCACCTTCACAAACGCCGTGGGCGTCAGCGCCGTACAGCACGGCTTTCATTGACAAGCCGCACGCAATGTGTCATGCCTTCTTCATATTTCTTTCTTATTCGCTCTCGATCTGCTGCTTTCTACTCATTGTGATGCATCTCTGGCGACCTCGGCTCGAAGCTGAAGACGACTTCCCAGAAACTTTGAGGCAGGCGCTACTTCTTTTAATAACGCCTCTCGCCATGCGCTTCAATCATCGTCTATCCTTTTTTTCGTTTTGATTCTTCCTCTCCAAACACCTTGCTTCCCAGCGGCGACTCCACGGACGCCAAAGCCCTTTCTTTTTCTACGTGGAATTCACCGCTCTGATGTTTCTCCCATGCTCTCTTGCGATTCGCGCTCAGCGCACATCTGGCTGATGGACAATTAAAAAACATATCACGCTCGTGCGGTTGTTGTCTCTTTCGACCGCGCTGGAATTGCTGCCCGCCGCGACACCATCTGCGACGATGGCCCCTGCTCAGAATGCAACCGCTGGTGGTGCGAGTCTGTCTTCTGCCGCGCTCGCATCCTCAGGCGCGAGCGGCGCGGCGCTTGCAGGCGGACTCGGCGCATCCGGCCCAGCGGCCGCCTCGCCGTCGACGCTCTCCGGTGCCGCCAAGTCGCGCTCCAAGAGCAACCTCGCAGGCTCGACCCAGCGGCTCAGCAAGTCCAAGAGCAAAAGCCTCGGAAGCATGCTCAACATGGGGCCTGTGTCCGGCTCGCGACCGCAGCTTACGGTTGCTGCGCCGCTCGAGCCACCGGCGCCAGATCACGCTGAAGACCCAGAAGCACAGCGACGACGCGAGGAGCGCGAGCTGCTGGAGGAATACGCCCGCCGCATGGCATCGCTGCCGCTCCCCGCGGACATGCTCAAGCGCGGCTTGTCCCAAATGGGTCCCTCGCCCGACGGACTGCGCCAGGTTTTCAAGAAACTATCGATTCCGGTGCGCTGCGCAGCAGCCTGAGTGGGCTTGCTAGGGAAGCTGACGGGTCTGGGCCGCAGAACGCCGGACTCAACAATGTATCTGCGCTGCAAGAGTATCCGTATCTGCAAAATCTTGAGCTCCAAGGCAACAACATCACCGGTGCGAAGCGCCGGGCGTGTGATCGGGCTCGGCTCATGATCCAGCGGGCTGCTGACGTTTCGAGGCGCGCAAGACATTTCCGCCTTCGGGTCGATGCGCTATCTCGTGCAAATCGACTTGTCCAACAATCGCCTGACAGATGTCCTCAACTTTGAGCCGCCGCCATTCAATCTGCAGCAGGTTGATCTGTCTCGCAACCAGATATCGGCCATTCGCGACCTCTCTGTCCACAGATTTCTATCGCACTTGAGCTTGGAGCGCAACTTGATTCGTGAGATCACGGGGCTCTCTAACTGCCGCAGCCTCACGCACTTGTATCTCGCCAACAACGGCATCGCCCGAATCGACGGCATACGTGGCTTGCGGCTACGCGTCCTTGATCTGGTGAGAGCAATTCTGGTATTGCTGCCGTCTAGAATGCGTTTGCTGATTCATCTGCACGCAGCGCGGCAACCGCATCACCTCGATCGAAGGAGTGGAGACCTTGCGCGAGCTTTGTGAGCTGAGGCTCTCGAGGAACCGCTTAGCGTCGGTCAGCGAGCTGGACGGGCATCCTCTGCTCCGGCTGCTCGATCTGGAAGGCAACTGCCTGGCGACAATGGACAGCGCCCGTGTCCTGGCGACGTTGCCGCAGCTCCGAGACTTGTCTCTGCGAGGCAACCCGCTTGCGGGTCTTCCCCAGGCAACATGGCTGCCGAGCAACATGGTCGTTCCGATTCATGCGACTGCGCAGTTTCCGCCGTCATATCGCCTGCGGACTGTGTTCCAGTTGCAGAAGCTGGCGGTGCTCGACTCGCTGCCCGTCTCACCTGAGGAGAAGATCGCCGCGCTCAACACCTACGACCCAATGCACCACGTCGTGGTGAGCGTGCAACACGCACACTTGCAGAAGAAGCAGGCGTGGGCGTATGCACGCATTAAGGCCGAAGACTTGATGCGCGCCAGGCGCCTGAGGCCGATTGTGCTGTGCGGGCCTAATGGAGCGGGCAAGAGGTGCATTCAATTGTATTGAGGGCGGTCAACGATGGGGCGAGGTTCTGATATTTTGTATGCTTCACCAAATGCAGGACGTTGACGAGCCGTCTCTTGCAAGAGTTTCCGCATATTTACGGGCTGACCATCTCACACACAACTCGTCGGCCACGGCCAGGCGAGGAGAACGGCGTGCACTATCACTTTGTCAGCCGGCAGGAAATGGAGCGCATGAACGAGGAGGGAAAGCTGATTGAGGTTGTGTCTTTGTTTGGGAATCTGTATGGCACGAGCATGGACGCCGTGGACAAGGTCACTGAGGAGGGCAAGATCTGCATCATGGATCTGGAGATTGAGGTTGGTTGAATCACCGTGCTGGGTGAGCTTTCCAAAGATGCCCGGATCCGCGGCTAATACTTTGGTGCGCTGCACGCGTGCGCTTGCGCGTGTGTAGGGCGTGCTTGCGTTGCGCAAGTCGCATCTCAGGCCGCGGTACATCTTCATCACCACGCCCAACATGACCGTGCTGCAGCAGCGCCTGCAGGCACGCATGTCGCCACAATCGCGGACGCTTGGAGCACAGGAAACCACGATGAGCACGCAATCGCGGCGCCTTCCGACCATGCAGGAGGAGTCGGGCGCCTCGGCACCCGGCGCGGGTGGCGATGGCGCGGGCAGCGATGCGGCGGTGGAGGTGACGAGCTGGCTGGCCAAGGCGGAGCACACGCGGGCCGAGTTCGATGCGTCGCTGTTTGACCTCACGGTTGTGAATGACGACCTCGAGCGGGCGTACCGCGAGCTCAAGGAGTACTGCATGAGCGTGTACTGGAAGGACTTTGAGGAGGAGGACTAGGCGGCCGCACCGCTCGCCGGCGCAAGTCCGAGTAAACCGTGCTTTCCGCGATCTCGGAGCATGAACGCTGCCGTGGTGCGTCCGAAAGCGCTTCCGTGGCGTGCCCGCGGACGCCGGCGGCTGACGGCGACGACACCGGCCTGTGCGTGCGTGCGGACGGGCTGCAACCGCCTTGCCGCCGCCTGGTCCACGCTTGCCCACGGTCCTGCCGCCCCCGCACGGGCCCCAAACACCACGACCACAACCAGCAGCAGCAGCAACAGCGGGCGGGCGGCCGCCCCAACCAGTTCTTTGAGCTTGGCGTGCGCGGCAGGTGCGCCCTCTGGCCCGAGGACCCTGCTCCTGGCCGGCCTGAGCTGACCGCACGTCGGCCTGCATGCCGCCGCGTGGCCGCCTGCCGCCTCGACCGCCGTCACCGCGCTCTCGGTCGCCCCCACCACCACCACCAGAAAGACGGGCTGGGCGCAGACCAAGGCCGTCCGAAAGGACGACGACGGCCTCGACAATGTCGACGACTTCTTCCAGAGCGACGACGAGGACAACAATGCCCGCGCGGCCCCCTCTGCCGTCAACGGCATGCCTGTCGGCGCCCAGCACGCTGCCAACGCGCCACAGGACGCCGGTGCGCATTCCTTATTCCTTGGTTGAGTGGCCATCGAAGCGTGCGCTGACGCACCCGTGCATCCATCCACGCCCGGATGCGACGCCGTGTGTGCGTGCGTGGGTGTGGGCGCTGCCCGCCGTGCACAGATCCAGAGTACGACGCCGAGGACAGCCGCTTCTTTGACGAGTCCTTTGACTCGCCCGCGCCGCATCGTCAGTCGCGGCTCCAGGCCGTGACGCCGGCCTCTCGGCCGCCGCGCCAGTCATTGGCGGGGAGCACGCTGTCCAAACAGCAGCCGGCGCCGGCGCAGCCGCAGAGCCACCAGCCGCAGCAGCCGCAGCAGGCCCACCGCACGCAGACCCCGAGTCACTTTGTATCTCGGCCGCGCATTGCCCGTACCCCAGTTGAGTCCAGCATCAGAGCGCCATCTGGCCACCAGCAGCAGCAGCAGCCACAACAACAACAGCAGCAGAAGCAGCAACAGCAGCACCTTGGCTCCCGCAGCGCTCCGAGGATGTCGGTCGGTCGTGTCGAGGAGCCGTTCGACTCGTTCGAGACGTTGGACGAGGCAGGCCCGTCGTTTGTGCATCCACAGCGCAACGCTATCACGCCTCAGGCGTCACGCAGGCCGCAGCCGGTGCGCTCGGCACAGCAGATGCAGTCCTCGCACCAGCTTCACCTGGGTCCCCAAATGTCTCCGGCTGTCCAGCACGCACGCCTGGGTCAGCCGCAGCAGCCGATCCAGCAAGTGCAGCAGCTGCGGTCGATCCATGTTCAACAGCCGCAGCACCAGCAGCAGCACCAGCAGCATCTGCAGCCGGGAGCGGTGTTGGGCGTCACGTACGACGACACTGTTTTCGTTGATGAATCGGACACTGTCGCAAACGTTGCTTACGTCTCTCACCAGGGCGACGTACATGGCGCTCTCCCCGCTGGTCAACTCGTGAGCATGCCTGCGCTGCCAGCCCAAATCGTCGAAGCGCAAGAGCAGATTTTCGACCAGCAGACACACTACGTTGACTCGGACGGCGCGTTGGTTGCACCGTATGCGGTGCAGCAGGTCTCGGCGCCTCCAGGCATGATTGTCGTGCGACAGCGCTCGGTGCGCCGCCCCGCGCCGCTCCCGGGTCGCTTCCACGAATACGTCCAGCAAGACGAGATCCAGGACGAGTACATCCAGGACACTGGCGCGATGGACGTGGGGATGCCGCTGCAGATGCAGCAGGAGATGCAGCCTCCCGTGCAGCAGAGGCTCGTCACCGTCCAGTTCCAGCCGCACGCGCAGCGTCCGACGCCCGCGCAGGTCCAGATCCAGACTGTCGTCCAGACCGCACAAGGGCCGCGTCTCCAGTCGGTCGTGCAGGATACCGCAACCGTCAAGGTGCAGTCGCCGATGAGGCAGCCGATCGCGCGAGCGCCGCAGTACATGCAAGTCCAGCGTCAGCAAGCTACACCTCACGCGTGCACCGTGATCCAGTCCCCGCAACCGCAGCGCCGGCAGCAGCAGGCGCAGCAAGCGCAGCAGGCGCAGCCGATGTCGCGTAATCAGGCACCTCCCCCACCGCCTCTCCAGCACTATCACCAGCATCAGCAGCAGCAACAGCAACAGCCGCAGCAGCAGTACCACCAAGAACAGGAAGACTTTGTCGATGACGAAGACCAGTACGTGCAGGACGACTACGACGAGCAGGAGAGGGTTACCAAGCGCCAGCGTGCCGCACAGCCCCGCCACCAGCACCAGCACCAGCACCAGCGTCCTCCACAGGCCGTGCAGCCGCAGCAGCCGCAGCAACAGCAACAGCAACAGCCGCCGCAGCCTCAGAATCAACCTCAGCAGAAGCAGAATCAGCAGCAGCACCAGCACCAGCAGCAGCAGCAGATCCAGGCGAATGCATTTGTCAACTCGCCTCAGGCTCGGCCGCACCGCCAACCGCAAGCCCAGAACCCGTCGGCTTTGCCGGACAAGCAACCGGGTGTTCGCGTCGTTCACTCGGCCAACTCGTTTGGCGCTCCCTCCTCGGTCAAGGCCGAGGACCCTATGCGCCACCGAAGCGTCTCGTTTGCAGCGCAGGAGCAGCATGCCGAGTCGGAGCCGGAGCCGGAGCTGGCAGACGACCGCGCAGCGCCACCGCAGCCGGACGACTACTACTATGACGACGGCATCCCTGATGCTTATCCCGACAACTTTGACGGCCTCGACCCAACCGCACAGGCGGACGATAGCGGTGACCGTCTGAGCCATGACGATGATGGCGGTGCAGCAGGCGCGGCAACCAGCGATGCGTCGCCGATTCACGGCCAGCAGAATGGAAGGCCCGAGCACTCCAAGCCCGCGATGCGGACAACCTCCAACGGCGCTCAGCGCAAGATCGCGCCAGAGGTTGTTGCTGACTCGGAGTCCGAAGGCGAGCCCAGCGTGCCGCCGCCCAGTCGTGCACAGCAGCAGCAGCAGAAGCAGAAACAGCAAAGGCAACATCAGAGGCAGCCGCAGCAGCAACAACAACAGCAACAACAGCCGCACGAGGGACAGCAGCAGCAACAGAAGCAGCAGAAGAAGCAGCAGCAGCAGCGGACGATCCGCCAGCTTGAGGACGAAGATGGCGAAACCGACATTGTCGAGTCCCCCCGTCGTCCCAAGCCCGCTGCCGCGACGAGGCCGACTGCCCAACAAGACCGCGGTGCCACTGAATCCCCTGCCATGCAGCAGCCGGCTGCTCGCAGGCAGCAGCAAAAGGCGAAGCGCATCGAGACCAATCTCAACTCGGACGACGACCAAGAAAACACCAGGCCTGCTGCGGCATCAGCCGCGAGCAGATCCAACCCGGCAGCGCAGGCGGTGTCGTCCCCGCCCGCGCCTGTCCTATCGGCCAAGAGGAAGCGAGGCCGCGCGTTCGTAAATGGCCATGACGTCTCGTTGGCGGCGACATCGGCAGGAAGGGCGCGAGGCGGCACATCGGCCTCGGTCAAAGTCGAGTACGACGACGACTCGGACGTGCGGCTCAAGCACGAGGACGACCGCGACGACGCAAGCGCCGATGGCATGCGGCGCAGCAGACGCACCAAGGTGCCGCCTGTTGCTTACTGGAAGAACGAGCGCATCGTGTATGGCCGCCGGGTGTCTGGCGTGGGTGTTGTGCCGACGAGCATCAAGGAGGTCATTCGCATTCCGTCCGATGACGAAGGCACGTCGAGCTCGCGCCGCGCGCGCACTCGGATCAAGCGCGAGGTGCATGACTCGGTGCCCGACGAGATTGCTGTCCGGGACATGGAGACAAACGAGGAAGTGATGAAGCGTGAGTCGCGGGTTTCGTTGTGCATATTTTACGGTGCCGGCCGATGCTAACCTCGTATCGCGCTGCTTCACATTCCTGCAGAGGTTGTTGTGGTGCCTCAGTCGCTTCGGTCATGGACGGTCGGCGAGGGCGACTACAGATTCCAGAAGGTGTTCAGCGAGGGCGACTTTTTGGCCTCGGGCATCCTGGTTCTTCCGCAAGGCGCGCACAAGCCGAGCAAGAGCTCGAGCGACGCGGCGATGGTGAGAAGTGCGCCGAGAGCACAGGCGATGCTTGATTTGCGCAACGAAATCGAGGCGGCTGATTGTGTGTCGACTGGCTGGCCTGCGCAGATCTTTGTGGTGCTTTCGGGCCACGTCGATGCGGCCATCAACCGCACGTGGTTCACCGTTTCGCAGGGTGCGCAGTTTTATGTCCCGCGAGGCAACACATACGAGATCAAGAATGCATCGAGCAAGGAGGCTCGTTTGTTCTTTTGCCACGGCAAGGAGATCAAGGTCAAATCCAAGACCAAGGGGTGATGCAAGTCTCCGCAGGCCCCCTCCGAAGCGACCCATGCATGCACAGACAAACACGCCATTACCAAACCGCCACATGCCTTGACTCCCAGTTCTTTCGTTCACGTTTGCTTTCAAGTACCCTCCGCTCCCACAACGCAACTTGGCTGCCGTGCCTTGTGGTCAGGATGGGGAGCCGTTTCCTATTTCGTCTATTTTCTTTCTGCAACCCCTCCCCCTTTCCTGCTTGACCAGCCCCTTGGGCCCCCATCCTCCCACACCACCGCTTTCTCGTTTTTGCTTGGACTCTGCGCCACGCGCCGGCCGATACACATGCAGCCTTTTGTGCGATGCCGCACCCAAAGCAGCGCGGGTCTCTGTTGTTGCAGGGTGTCTTGTGGTGCCATTGTCTTTAGTCGCGCTGGATATCAAAAGTCCCGAAGGCGAGCGAGTCGATGGTGGCCTCGTGTGTAAAGTCGCAGCGTGAGATGGCCGACTTGGGCGAGCCTTTTGTGCTGACCCAGGCTTTGCTGTTGGTGAGGCAGAGAGGGAGAGCGTTTGTGGGTCAGCATGTGCCGGCCACGATGACGGATCTCGCTCCACTACTGCCGTTTGGCTTTGGGTGGTTGTCACTGATCTGGGTGCGGTGGAGAGGGAGAGTTGGACTCGCTTACAAGGCGGCAATAGAGGATAGCGGGCCTTGTGCGGTGCCGACCACGGTGCCATCCGGCGTGTTGCGAACGAAGCCGACAAGACCGAGCGCTTGGGCCTGCTTCTGCGCGTGCTTGCGGAAGAAGACGCCTGCGGGTCGGAGCGTGGTCGGTTGGCGGGTAAGCCTATCAGCGGTCATCTCCGGCGCCAGAGAGCGGGGCAGTGCGGCGCTGGGGGAAGGCGGCGGTGGGGCTGAGAGGCGTCAGCGACCTTGGACCTTGCCGTGGACTTGGAACGACACCGTTGCGAGCCTTGGTGTCGCCTGCGTGTCCGCCAACGCATCGAACCTGGGTCTCGCGGCGTGCGCCGGCTCCTGCTGTGCTGCGCGGGACGCTGCTGCGATTCTCCTTGTCGGCGATGCGCCAGTGCCCGGTGCGCGCTGCTTGGCGGCCTTGGCTCGTGTCGGCGACGACGACGATATCATGGGGCAGAATCATCGACGAGGGGCAAGATGGAATTTGGTGGCACAGCAACGTTGGCCTTGCGGGAGGGCCAGAGGAGGGGGATCTGGGTGCAATCATCAAGCGTTCATTCCCATGAGAAGAACTCGCGGGCAGTGGCCGAGCCTGCGGGGGAGCACGCAAGCGCGAGCTGCCTGCGGGCGAACGAGCTCGATCGGGTCTCGGTCGGCTGATCGGCTGTGCGGCGAGGAGGTTCATGGCGGGGCTGAGCCGCTGCCTTGGACGAAGCCGCGGCGGGTCGCCTCGTGACGGTGCCGTGCTGCGGCCTCGGGATCGCCTCGCCGTCGGCGCGGGCTGGCCTGCCTCGGCGCACTGCGTGCGATGCATCATCATGGGCCGGACTTCCGGCATCGGCCGCAGCAGTCTTGCCGCCGCGGTTGGCCAGCGACGACGATGAGATCACCTTCTTGTGGACCGTCGTGGTCGTCTCATGCACGATCGACACGTTGCGGCTCGAGCGAGCAGGGCGGCTGGCGCGCTTTGGCTGCGGCATGGGCATCGTGTGCCGGCCGTCGGGGCTCTCTTGCTTGGGCGAGTGCGACTGAGCGCGATCATGAGACTGCGGCTTGCTCGTGCTGGTCTTTGTGTTCCCAGTGCCGGCGGCATGCTTGGTACGCAGTCGCTTGCCGGCCGATGGCGCCATGTCTGCGTCGATGAAGTCGCTGTCAGACGGGCCGAGACGTGAGGATGCCTTTCTCTGAGCCTGACCGTCAGCGCTTCGACGAATATCCCAGCAGCCAGCAGTTAAAATGCACGCACCTTCTCGGACACTCGCGGCGGCGGGCACACCGGCGTTGCTCCATTGTTGGTCTCGCTCTCGAGATCGTGCATCAGTGACTCGAGGTCGAGTTGGCGGATGATCTCGTCGGCGTCAGCCCCGATATCAGCCTCTGCGTCGCCCACCGACTTGGTCATCTCGATCTCGCGCAGAGCAGCGTGGGCCGGAACTCCCGAGCTGGACGACGGCAGATGCTGTCGCGATGATGGACGCCGCTGCTGCGGCGCAGAATCGGCTTGACGCAAAGGCTGCTGCTGGTGCTGCTGCTGGTGCTGCTTGACGCGGAACTCGAGGTCCTGGATTTGCTTCTTGAGCGCGGACATCTGGTTGTCTCGCTGGCGTAGCGCATTCTGGTACTCCATCTCCTTGTGCTTGGCAATCGAGCTCCACTGCGCAGTTTTGTGCTCAATGTCGCGCGTATGCTGCTCGTTGCGCTCGTTGCGCTCGCGCTCCAGCTTGCTGATTTGCGCATTCAGCTCCTCGATCTGTTGCGCACTCTTGTCGACGAGCATCTGCCGCTGATTGTTACAACCGCGCATATCGATAAATGCTCATTCGCACATCGCATTCACCTTGTACTTTGTGAGATCCTGCTGCGCCTGCTTGTCATTCTGGCGGTGGCCGGCCATGAGCGCCGACTCGCGCGCCTGCATGCGTGACTCGAGATCAGCAAGCTCGCGCATCTGGTCCTCGCACTTTTTCGACAGCGCATCCCGTTCTGCCTCGAGCCTCTGCGTTTGCTCGTGATTCTGCCTCGACTGCTGCTCGATGCGGCGCTCGCAAGCGTCGAGTTGAGACACTGCGTCCGAGTGCCTAGTTTCCTGTTTAGTCAGAAACCGAGTGACCGCATCGATATCGATGTAAACTGCACCTTTTCTCGGCATCCGCGAGCATCTCTCGCATCTTTGTGATGCATCCGATGCGCTCTTGCAGCTCGCTGCTATGCCTCTCGCGCATTTGACTGATCACTCTGTCGCTTTCTTCGCTCGCACTGAGGTGCTGCAGCGAGGCAGTGCGGAGCCTTTCGCCGGATGTAAGCAGCCGCAGTGCATGTCCCGACAGCGAAACGCATCTCACTTGGTTTCGAGCTCTTTTGCGATGCCTATGGCGTCGTCTCTTTCGCGCTCGATCAGCGATATGCGCGCACTGGATTGCTTGTTGTCTTCGAGCTGTTTCTTTCTCTGGATTTCGACCCTGGGCGACATGCACGAGTTGCGTCACTCCAAGTTGCTCAGGTCATCAGCGGCGTGCACCGACTTACTCTTCGTGCGCGCGCTCCAGCTCAATGCCGAGCAGCTGGATCCGGTTCTCGAGCCGCGATTCGAGGTCTGAGAGGGTTGCACGGGCCTCGCTGAGCTCGCGCTGACTCTGCAGTGCACTCGCGTGCATCTGCTCGACCGTCGCCCTGAGTCGCTGGCAGTCCTCATCGGCCTTCTTGGCGCGGCCCATCCAGTCATCGGCGGAAGCAAGAGCAGCGGCGAGCTCGGCGGCCGAAGTAGCACGAGCCGACTCGGCGGCGGCATCCTGCGCTGAGATCCGCTCGCCAAGTGCCGCCTTTTCGGCCGACAGCACAGTTATGCGGCTTTCGGCCTCGCGCAGGCGATTCTGTGCCTCCTCCACCCCCTTCTGGAGTTGCGCATGTACTTCTGCCCGCTGCTTCCCATCGGCACTCATCTGCTCTCGAATCTGCGAGAGCTCCGAGGCCAGAGTGCTCCCCTGGTCGGAAGCTTGCTGCAGCTTCGCGAGAAGCGACTCGAGGGCAACGCCGTGGGATCCTCGCAGCTCGGCGACTTCGGCAGCCAGGCTGTCGCGCCTTGACGAGGCTTCCTGGAGAAGCGCCGTCTCGGCCTTGAGGCGTGTCTCGAGCTCGTTGGTCTTGTCCGTTGCGGCGCGGCACTGCTCTTCGAGACGCCTGACAGCCGACTGGAAGATCTTGACCGTGCGCTTGATGGCGTCGATGCTTTGTGGACCGCAATTCAGCGCACAGAGATGCTGCGAGGGCAGTACGAACTGATCGACGCCGACTCACCGCTCCTCCAGCGTTGCAATCGCGTCCCGCTGTGCTTCGGCCGCGGCGCAGACCACCGAGGCGTCGACCTCAAGCGCATGGATCTGGCGTGCCTGCTCTGCTGCGGTCTTGAGAGCTTCGTCGCGCTCGGCCTTGACAGCAGCCAGCTGCCGCTCGAGCTCGGCACGCTGATGTCCGAGGCGAGCCGACGCCGCCGCGATCAGATCGACATCTGACTTGGGCGGCGTCGAGGCGACGCGGCTCTGGTGTGCTCCGTCCAGCGCTGATGGCTGGAGCGTGAGAGAAGGCTTACTGGTGGCCAGCGAGATCAACCCGCGAGTCAGCGGGCTTGGTTTGGCGAACGCATAGTCGACGGTCTTGACTGCGGACGGCGCGAATGGGTTCTCGGGTGCCGACTGACGCTCGAGCGCCGGCGTCTGCTCATCCGCGAGCGGCGGAGGCGGCGTGAGCGTGAGCGGCGGAGACTGCGTGCGATCTATTGAATCCTGGTACTTGTGACTCGACGGGGCATCTGGTTCGGCGTCTCTGCCAGATCCGGGATCGGCGCTGGCCTTATCGCTGGCGGGCTGGGCACGCACGGAGAGCCTGAAGCGCGACTGGCCCGACGGCAGCGTATCGGTCGTGTTGGCACGGACGTCTGGCGGCTTTTCGGCCTGTGCACGGGGTGCATCGTGAGACTCGGACGAGAGCCGGCTTGCAAAGATGGCGCGGCTCGAGGCGCGCGGCTTGAATGCTCGGTGGAGCGGCGTGTCGCTTCCGCCTTCTCCGCCTCCGCCTCCCGCTGGAGCGCTGCCCACCGTGCCACCCTGCGTCTGCCCGCCGCGCGGCGCGGCGAGGGGTGCTGGTGTCTCAGGGCCGGCGGTGTCTCCCAGCGGCGATCGCAGGGACAGCGATGCGCGGGATCCGTGAGACACGGGCGTCGAGACCGCGTGTGGAGTCGGGGCTGGCGTTGGAGCTGCAGCAGTAAGTGCAGGCGCCGCGGGCAGCGGCGTGCGTCGCTGGAACCGGAACGTCATGGCGTGGTGGGGTTCGCCTGGCGGCGGCAGCGGTTGCGGTCCGGATCCAGACGGCGCGGCCGGCGGGGCGAGTGGAGATTTGTGTCGGCGGGGCTCGAACGAGAAGAACCGCGACGGTGTGGTGGATGCAGGGGCTGCGGATGCGGCGGCGGCCTGTCCGTCTGCGCTCGGCTGCTGATGGGGCGGCGGGGGCGGCAGCAAGGCAGGCTGAGGCGGGCCAGCCGCCTGCGGTTTGGGGGCTGCGAGAGACATGCCCGTCGTGGCGCAGCTCTTTGGGCAGTGTCGCGGAAAGTTGGCAGGGTCTGCAATCCGAGCCGGATTGTCTCCCAGACGGCAGATTCAGGGCAAGAGTGCGGCAAGCAGCGAGATGCAATAGAGATGATTGCCGCAGACGGATGAGGGGGAGGCGGCTGCTTTAAGGGGTGCTTTGTTTTGTTGTGCTGGCAAGGCTCCGGGGCATGTACCCAAAGGACTGTTTGAAGGTTTTCTGGGGGGAAAAAACAAAAGTGGTGTTGATGGTGGTGGTCGCGTGAGAGGGATGGGAGATGGGCATGTGAAGTCGGCGAAACTCGAAGGGTCGCCGTCGCGCAAGACCCGCAGGAAAGAGAGCCATGGCGGCCTCAGTGAAGAGGCTGGCTCTCGGGTCCGCCAAAGGCCGGACGCTGCTGGTGGTGCGGCTGGTTCCACGAGAGGTAGTTGTGGTCGCCAAGCTTCCTGGGCTTGATCAGATGGCGGGCGAGGAACGCGATGCCGAGGGCGCAGCACACGGTGCCGACGCAGATGTAGGCGATGCCGAGGAACCCGTTCTTGCCGCCCAGGACCGAGACGGAAGAGATGACGATGGACTTTGTGCCGCTGAAGTGCGAGACATCAAAGTTCTGGACAATGTCGAGCTGCCACGTGCCGTGGGGGAGCACATTGTCGTTGCGGCCCCACAGCTTGCGGAAGGTGGGCAGGCCGGCGGTGCGCATCCAGACCTGGAGCGCGGTCCAGGACTTGAGGTCGGGCAGGTTGGAGGCGTTGTAGCCGTTTGCCCACTTGGGGAAGGCCTTGCGCCAGTAGGGCGGGGGGATCAGCGTGGTCGGGATCTGGCTGTCGGGGATGTTCTTGAGGCTGTCCTTGATGTTGCCGTACTTGTCCGAGTCCGAGGGCCAGGCGATGCTGGACGAGTCGAACTGGTACTGGACGTTGAGGTTGCTTCCAGCCGCGCAGATCTGGCCGCTGGGGAAGGCATAGTTGGAGTTGATGCAGGTCAGGTTGGAGATGTCGTCTGCGCGGGTGGGCGGGTGTCGCGGCGTCAGCGGGTCGCTGGCCAAGGGCCGTGCGTCGGGCGGGATCATCGACGAGATCGTGCTCCTGCAGGAGCGGCAGGAGCGGCAGGAGCGGCGGCAGGAGCGGCGGGAGCGCCATCGCCATCTGCATCGAGGGAAGAACGCACCCGAGAAGAGCGAGTTGGCGATCAGGCCGCACGGGTAGTACTGGGGCCTGGGCTTGCCGCTCTCGGCCCTGACGGTGGTGTTGACGCCGTTGGCCACGACCCACTCGGCGCCGTCCTTGGGGAAACCAAGGGGATCGCAGTCGGCGGTGAGGCTCTCGACATAGCCGAGCAGCTGCTTCGAGTCGAACGACTTGACGTACTTGCGGTTGTTCTGGAAGAAGTTTGTGAGGCGGTAGTACATGAAGACGGGGCCGGGCACGTCCGAGGGCACGTTGAACCGGACCGAGCAGACCTTGGTGGTGGGGTTGTAGCGCCACTTGTCGATGTTGGTGCCGGACTCTGTGGGGGCGGCAAACGAGGTGCCGGCCGAGGTGGAGCACTTTGTGTAGTCGAAGGCGACCTCGACGACCTGGCGGGCGGCGATGGCGCAGGCGGACGAGCGGCGGGGCGGCGGGG
>JADGIZ010000074.1:0-30366 GCA_027604665.1 Polyrhizophydium stewartii | reverse complement strand
CCCCACTTCTGCACGAGGCGACCTACGATTAGGTGCGGCGGGGCGCCCTCGACTGGCGTCGAGTCCAGCGACCGCAGTGCGATCGCGCACTTGGAGATCGCGCGGAACCGCGCGCCCAGGTCCACCCGCGTGAGGCCTGGTGCAGGACGCTCGCCCTCCGAGAGGCTGTTGATCACCTCGGCAACTGCCTTGATCTGGGCCGGCGTGGCCGTGGGCGTGCGCACCATCGTCGTAAGACCAAGCCCTGGCGCCGCCGGCGACAGGATCATCTCCTGCACGCGCCGATCTGCCAGCTCGAGGGCCTCCGGGCCAGCCGCCTCGGTGGTCAGGCCTGAGACCTCGGGCGGCGGCGCCAATGCGGATGGCGGCGGAGAGGCATGCTGCTCCGGGGCGGCGACCTTCAGCAGGTCTGGGTCAGCCTGGCGCTTCGCAGCGCGAACAGTGGCTCGGCGGGCACCTGCCTCGCCTGTGGCCTGAACCTTGGCCACCTCCTCGGCCACCATACGTGTTGAAAGGACAAGATCTGTACCTCGAGGGTGTATCTCGGCTGCTCTGGGCGCGTCACACAACGCATACGTCACCAGCACGTCACCATCGCGTCAGGCCCCGACTCTGGGCCCCTTTGCAACGCGTCCAACGCGTCCAACGCGTCCCAACGCGTCCAGTGCCTCCCAGCGCCTCCACCGGTCTCAGCGCCACCGAACTCTCGGGGTCTGGCCTGCTCCCCCGCGCCCATTTCCTAATCGCTTGTTTTTCATCTCACCTCCACGTCACTCTGCGTGTCATCGGTACATTTCTGATTGGACTGCGCTACGTGCCACTGCATCTCTTCTTGAATCGCTTAAAATGCGAGCTCTCGCTCCCTGCCTTCACAATAAGCTCAATAACAACTTCTTTCCTTTCTTCTACTTGTTGCTGGCTGCTCTGACGTGTTCCAACACCGACACCCGCCAGTCACACACATCTGCACCTACCAGGACATTCTCCAGCAAGTTATATGATGAGTGACATCAGTGCAAGGCAAAATCGCTTCATTTGCCTTGTGTATTTCTTGGCCTATGAGCACAATTGCGACCCTCATGTGTCGCTCAGTTGGAGCTGCATAATCGCCAGAGTCAGCCATACTGGCAAGTGTTGATGCGCCAGCGAGAGCTATACGCACCACCGCCGCAACACCGCGATTGATCCAATATCGCTTGATTTTGTCGGTGAGCAGGAACATATTCATGACAAAGTTTGTGCTGTGACCCGTTGTGGACAGAGTCCCGCGCCGTTGGCTTGTCTTGTAGACTGGGCATTCGTAGCAAATTTCTTTAGCCTTGAGCAGCTCGGGTGCGTCGCTGTTGTAAGGCGTCATGCGCACGATCGGCATCGCATCTGTGAGCTGTCGGGGCAGCTGGTCGCCAAGCATGTTTGTTGCCCGATCCCAGCGCGCGCCTTCCAAGAAGAATCCGCGCACATAGACGCCGTCTTCGGGTGGCTGAGCATACGTGTCCTCGGTCATGACATCAAACGATAAAACCAAGAGATCGATTGGGATCGAGTACTTTCGGGCGTAGTTCTGCAACGTGCCTGTTATGCGATGCTCAGTCAGGGAATGCTTTCTGCACAGTCCAATATCAAACGTCACTCACCCGTCAGGAACGACTGCGTAAAGTAGAATCCAGAGATCCAAAACACCGGCGGTGTTGACTGCTCGATCCAGGTCTGCAGAAACTGAAGCCTCGCAATGAGATCTTGCACATACGAGCCCTATACAAACTCGTTAGTACTTTTGCCTTTGTTTGCCTCACCAACGCGGAATACTCTCACCAGTGGCTTGAGAGACGGATAGGACTTCCCTGCCCAAAGCTCAGGGATCTTACCCAGAGTTAGACTTGATGCGACCTCTTCGAGCTCTTTTGACATGACTACGAGTCCCTTGATCGCCTTGAGAACGTTCTGGAGTGACTCACGCACAACTTTCAGGAGCCTGTTGTACCTCACAAGCTCTTGAATGAGCACGGTGTTCATGCTCTCCTCGTACTTGACAGGGTAATGCTTTTTGGCAAGCGCCACATCAAACTCCTGAGGGAGACCTGATAGGATACCCGACGCAATATCGCCCGTGAGCTCCTCTTGGCTCTTTCCTCCGCCGCCGCCGCCGCCTCCACCGCCGCGACCCTGTGTGAGCACAATCGACGAGATCAACAAGTTTGTTTCGGCGAGATCCTTTGCAATGTCTGCATTCTCGTGCATCCCAAAAACTTCAGGGCTTTGAATCAGTGGGAGCGACTTGATGTACTTGATGTACGAGTCGTAGCTGCCCTTTGGCGGCGCAAAGTAGACGCCTGATGGCGAGAGCTTGTAGTCGTCGTCAAGGATATCTGGCGTGTAGACAATCGAGAGCAACGACATAAGTGTGCGGCGGTCACGGTCATCTGTGACGCGGCCACCATAGTTGCACTCTCCTGCCAGATACGCAAGAGCTTTCCATGGCACTTCCTCATACTCGTTGAGAAACTTGTGCAGCTGGCGCACGCTAATGCGCAAGTCGGACTCGTTGAACTCGTATGGAATGTTCCATCCAAGTGGGCCAAAGTTGCGCCGCTCTTGAACTAGTGCGTGGAAGAAGCAGAGGCCAAAGAGCATCTTCTCCCAAACAAGCTCGTTGCTGCGCTTGACACCGCGGAAAAACGCATCGTCGGAGATTGGATCTGATGTGTAGCTCCGCAAAATGTTGGCTCGCAAACCTGCCGGTGGCTCGTTGGTCATTTTGACGCCGTTTTGAAGCAGCGTCACTGGGAAGCGCTCGGTTGGGTACGAAGTGAGCCAAAGTCGAAAGTCTCGATGGGTGGCGTCGGGCGTCAGCTCCTCGCAAATCTTTTCGAGGGATGGCAGCCACGACACGGCCAAGTGGCAGTTTTGGAGCACAACCCATGTGCCGGCCTTGACAGCCTGTCGTATCATGCCGGCCGCCACGGGGCCTTGGCCCTGGCCAAGCGATATGGCGTTGAGCTTGCTGGAGCTGAATCCTTTGCCCTCTGCAAAGCGCAACAGCCTGCGGACCAGCAAGTCAGTCTTTTCCAGACTTTCCATCTGCCAACAAGTAGCAGCACTCACCCTGCCATTGGGTCGGCTCCAGGTGAGAGAATAAAGATGAGTGGCGCGCAATTGTTCGAGTCCGCATAGCTGGCCGCGAGGTCGAATGGCGGAGGCTCAACAAACTTTTGGCCCGTCTTGTTGCGCACAAACTCCATGACGGCGGGTACAAGCTTGTCAGGGCGGATAATGCGCATGACAACAAGCTTTTGGAACGCATTGAGCCTTTGGTCCCAGCCTGCTGGCAGCTCCATCCGATATGGCTCTGACGAGTTGTAAATCTCCTCCCAGAATGACAGGCTGTCCTTGAGATCAGCCGAAAAGTTTTTGAATCCAGGGAGGGCCGAGACGCGCACCGACTCGCCCCATGCCTTTTCGCTCAGCCAGTCGGGCGATGGCTTGGGTGGCATCTTACTGTCGAGCACAAGGCCGCCAGTAAGCAAAAACAGCCATTCATCGGCGTCAATTTCGCCGTTGCCGCGCATGATGCCGATGCACAGGATAAACGAAAACAGAAGCTTGTCCTTCTTGAACAGCGACCGGCACACGTTGCAGTAGAGTGAGTATGTAAAATGCGAACGCAAGTTGTCGAGACGCTTGGCCAGCACATCCGACTTTTCCGAATCAGCAATTGACTGGAGGAAGAGGTTGATGAACCAGCCGAGTGAGTACTGGTACATTGGCTCGATCTGCGTGGCCCTAGTCAGCACTTCCAATCAACTGTTTGTGCGTCGTCACGTCCATGACGCACATTGGCCATCTCGGCTATGACGAAAAACAGAATCGACGAATGGAATGCAATTGGACGATACCCCTGACGCGTGATATCAATCTGCTTCTCAGTCTCCTCGGCAATCATTTGCTTCTGTGCGATCTCGTCCGAGAGAATCTTGGAGCTCGTCAGCGCCGTGATTGCTGATTCGTCTTCAAGTAGATTGCCTTGGCTCGAGCTGAGGATGGCCAGAATCTTGTCTTCAATCTCCTTGAGCTGCTTTTTGTTGTTTGCCGACGCGAGTACGAGCTTGTTCTTTTCTTCCTCGAGCTCGGGACGCTCTTTTGCCGCCACGATTCCGAGAAGTTGGTCTTCGAGGCCGTCAGGCGTAATCATAAAGTTGACTATCGTGACCTTGGTCGAAAGCTCTGGCAGATAGTGCGGGTTGCGCAGCTTTGTTGTGATGTAGAACCGGAATTCGGGCGAGTACTCGATGATTGCCTCTCCAAGGCGTATACACATGACGCCGCTTTGCTTAAAGATCTGCTTGGTCAGGAGCGGCTCGAGCACCGAGTCGACTTCTTCTCCAATGTTCTCAAGCAGCACGGGCGTGCCAAACTGGATTGCGTTCTCGAGGTTGCGCACATAGTCCGCATCCGAGAGCTTGATTACAATCAGGCGGTTCTGCTTCTCCATGTTCTTGACCCACTTGTTGGCCTGGCCCTGTGGATCGATAAAGAGGGGCCAGCGGCGCGCCTTGGTTGAGACGATGCCATTATCGCACGAGAAAGAGTCGTTGGGCAGGCCGGCGAGACTCCATGCGCGGATCTGGATGGGATCGCCGAGCGTCGAAATAAGCGAGAATGTTGCCGAGCACGGAATCTTTTGGTCAAAGCACTTTTGGTTCCACTCGGCAAGAATCGAGTTGCGGTAGCCAAGCGTAAAGGCGCCGAGGTATGCAATCACGGCCGAAGCAATCAAAACATCACCCGTAAGATTCGTGTACGTGATCGTTAGCGACCGAGCCGCCTCGCTCCAGCGGTCCTTTTCGCCGCCGAGACCACCAATGAGCTTTTCCGCGCGCACGAGCTTCTTCCCGACCATGTCGACCTGGCGCTCGAGATCGGCCTTTTTCTCGGTCATTTCCTTAAAGCCCGCCTGCAGCTTGGCCATCTTGTCTTCGACCTCTTGCAGCTCAGCGCGCTTGGCGTTGAGTTTGGCCATCTCAACCGCGAGCTCGGCCTCGGCCTTGCCGAGAGCCTCTTTCTTTGGCCCGACAACCTTGGCAACAACCTCGTACTTGTCGAGCGCGCGCACCCACTTGCACAGGCCCTCTGCAGCGGATGACGAGTTCTTGACGATATTGGGGTCAAAGTCCGGGTTCGGGATGTACGTCTTGCGGATCTTTGCAATGATGTTGGGGTCAATGTTGTCCTTGTCGTAACTGCGCAGGCCCTGGAGAAAGTGCGAGTCTCCGAGCATCTTTTGCGCTGGTCCCCAGTAGTCATCGACCATCTTTCCGCTGCCACCGGGATCCTTGATGCGCGAGGGTTTGATACCCTTCATGATGCAAATGGCCTCCATGACCAACTTCACGGCGCCAGGCGGGTTCTTCATGGACTTGACGACTGTAATGTCCTGGGGCTTGAGTGTGTCAAGGGCTTCGAGTGCAGCTTCGAGCGCAGGCAGCGCCTCGGCCAGGTCTGCTTCGCACTCGTCCTTCATGGCCTTAGCCTCGCCGGCTTTGCGATTTGCCATCTCCTCGTCAATCTTGACGAGCTCGCGTTTCTTTTCGACTTCGACGCTCTCGCGCTGAATGACCTCCATAATCTTGTCCGTCTCTTTTTGCGTCGCAATTAGCTGCGGCTGAAGGTCGTTAAGCTCGATTTGCATGGTGCCGACTTGCGACGCTGCGCTCGCGAGCTGATCGAGCCCAACCTCGTACCGCATCTTGAGAGCATTGATCTCTTTGCGCTTGGCCGTGAGCAGCTGTTTGTACGTCTGGATAAGCTCAAGGTACGACGTTGGCGTGACATAGTTGTGCCGCCGAAGTGCCTCATAAAAGCGCTGGCTGAGTAGGCGCGTGCCCGTGTGGAACTCTTTGCACATGACGACGACGCTCTTGCGAACCTCGGGCGTGAGCTCAACCTCTTCGAGGAACTTGGTCGCGACAATCTCGAGAGCATCCTCGGGCCAGACTTGGAACCAGTCGATTGTGCAGCAGTTGACCAGACTTGGAAACATGCGCAGGCGGTTCCGGAACGCGTCGCCAATGGGGCTCATGCAGAGCACAATGTGCAGGTTCTCCTTGCATCGCGAGATAAATGCGTTGTAGAGCGCCGCCGGGGATGCGTCCATCTTGGGATTGTCTTTGGTCAGTGCGTTCCTGACCTGCTCGATCACGGCCGCCTTCTCGTCCATTGCGAAAATGTTTGGAACCTCGCCAGTGTTGAGCATGTTGTTGATGTCCTCCAGGAAAGACTCCTGCTTGATCTGTGTGTCGCTAAATAAAAAGACGCCAGGCTTGCCCTCGGCGCCAGCCTTGATGAGGAACTTTTTGAGATCGTCGCGCCATTCGTTGCGTCCGTACGACTTGGATATCTCAACCTGGAAAAGGAGGTAGTCGGCCATAAACGCCGCCAGCCGCGTGAGGGACTGGCGGCCGCTGCCTCCGACTCCGACGAGCAATGCGTGCCCCGCGGGCTGCTTGAGGATACGGCTGATGCGGGAAACGTGCTCGACGGCAAAGCGGAAGATGACGAGGTTCATGGGTGCCTTTGACATTTGGTTGTACTCGTCGAGCCGTCCCTTGATGACGTCGCCGACCTTGGCCACGTTGACGACCTCGTCGTAGATGCGCACCGCCGCGTCGGGCAAAATGTAGTCGCCGAACATGAGGCTGCGCAAGTCGTCGTCATCAACCTTGCCGTCCTTGTTTGAGTCGAGATGCGCAAAGACTTCATCAAACTTGATGTTGAAGTTGCGCGCCGCGACGTCCTTGATGGTCGAGAAGAACCAACTTCGATCCGAATCGTCGACAAGGCGGTCGTAGAACACGCGATAGACCTCGTGGCACCACAGCCGCACAATCTTTGGGGTTTCGTTGAACTTGTCGGGGGTCGCCAGCAAGACACCCTGAACTACACGTGCAAAGTCGCGCAGGTTGAAGACGTAGTGCGACTTGGCCGGAGTTGGAAGTAGGCTTGCGATGGCCCCTGCCGTCGAAGCGTCAGCGCACATTACGCAATGTAAAGCTCGATTTCCTTACCCTGGTATACATCCAGAATTGCGCACACGAGCTGCGACTTGGTGCCCAAGATTGCGGCCGCAAAGTTGTTGGAGGCAAAGTGCCACTCGACAATGGTCGTGAAGATATGCTTCATCGTCGAGTCGTCAAACTCGGCAATCGAAAAGGTGTTAAAGTGCCGAAGGAATCGGTTTGTGATTGGGTTGCGGCCGCCACCCGGAGGGCCCATGGCAGCGACAAACTGGATGTCGACCAGCTGCATCGAGCTCGTGTCCTTGAGGTCGTACCACTGGCCGTGATCCATCCACTGGCGGAGCAGCTCAATCGGCGGCTGTGCGCCGTACTTTTCGCGTGCCGGCATGTTGAGATCGTCGACGAAAATGACGCTCTTGAGGCCGTGGGGCGGGCCAAAGACGCCGCGCCGCCGCTTGTCCAGCTTGCTCAAAATAATTTCCTGCGTCTGGTTTGCTGAAGTCTGCGCGGAAAAGTTAATGAACACGGGCACGTAGCTTTCCTTTGGAAGCCCGTTCAGGAGCTTGCTGTTGACATAGACGCTCTTTCCTGTGCCGGTCGGCCCAACGAGCAAGCACTGCTTGTTGTGCCGCAGCATCAAGTCGAGCAGGAAGCTGTATCGCGCCGTGTCCACAGTCGGGACCGTGATGCTGTTGAACTTGGTCTTTGGGGGAATATCAAACTTTTCGATGGTCTCGGTCCACAGCCGCCAGTTTCCGCCCGACTTCTTGTCTTTGTCGTACATGTAGTCATACACGAGGCCTGCGTCAGGCAGAGGCTTGTCTAGCTTGAACTTTTCTGGCGGCGGAAAGTCCTTGTTGTTGCCGGCAATGACGCCACGGAAGAATGTGTCAAACTTTTTGCGAGACCGGCCGTCGAGTGTGCCGCCGAGTGACCAGATGCAGCCAAAAACGAAGAACGAGACGATCCACACAGTCTGCACGTTTGCAGGGATCTCGTCGACGCTCTTTTGGTCGGCAGCAAAGTCGTCAAGCTGGCAGGTGATGAGGGTCATGAGTGCCACAGCCATGTTGATGGTCGATGTACCCACGACTTCGCGGCACTGGTTGGAAACAAACTCGATGCACGCGGGTACGACCCAGTCAAAGAGAGTGGCAATCAGCAGCCGATGCTCTCCTTTGACGCCCTGCGGGAGAGTATTGAGCCACGACTGCATGATGGGCCGCCAGCCGAGCGAATCTGGCTCCATGTAGATCATTCCGCAACGCGACACAGTTGCTGGCGAGGCTACGGCGAGATCCGAGACTTCAAACTGGATGCTCATGGTGCTCGTCATCGACATGATCTCGCCGCTCGTGAGACACAGCTTCTTGTTGTCGTCAAGCACCGTGTTCATGTTCTCGATCCAAATGGCGTCGACAGGGCCATCGAATATTATCCACTTGCGCTCGGCTGTGCCCTGCTGCGCAAACGATCGGAACGTGTTCGCCAGCACACCGTCGGTCCACTCGTGCGTGACAGGATCAAACTGGCCGTAGAGTTGCCCCATGGTAATCGACTTTGGATTGATGACCTTGTACTCGACCTTTTTCTCGTTGAGCGCGCGGTCAAACATGTCCGACAGAGCAGCCGCGAGCGCGCGATAGGCCGTGGTCTTCCCCGACCACGGCATGCCGACAAGCATGTATCCGTGCCTAACTTGCATCATCTCGTATGTTTGCATGATCTTCTCAAGCGCCGAGTCGACGGCCTGCAGGTTGGACCGCTCCATGTACTCATGGATGCTGATCATGAGGTTGCGATAGTCAGGCGTCGGCAGCACCACCTTGGGGAAGAGGTCGGCTGTGATGGCTTTAAAGAGCGGGATGTCCTGCGATAAGAACTTTGCCAAATTGACGTCGTTGATCGATCGAAGCATGATAATGTGCTCATTCTCGTCAGGATACTTGAGCTTGAGATTGCCCGCAGCCGTCAGCACCGACTTGACTGCGCGCATGCCGTAGTCGTAGTGATCCTGCGACGAGAGCTGCTCCGAACACAGTTTGTATGTTGCAACGATCTTTCGAGCCAGCGTGCGAGCTTCGACAAAGCCAAACGAGTACAGCGAGATCTCGGCAATTAGTGTGTAGTCGGGCACCATCATCGCCACCGGGCGGAACAGTGCCTTGAGGTTGTCGGGCAGCTCAGAGCGACCGGCGTATCCCGGGTTCATGGTGATAAAGACCGAGCAACCGCGGTTGAGTGAAATGGTCGTGCCCTCAAAAACAAACTTTTCCATCTTGGCCACAACTGCCCGCTGAATCGTCAGTATCTGCTGCGCAACGACCGATAGCACCTCGAGGTCGATGCGGTTGAACTCGTCAAAGCACGCCCACGCTCCCGAAGAAGCCAAGCCCTTGAAGAACTTGCCCATGGCAATGTAGTCAAGGCCGTCCGAGCAGTTGAACACAACACACGCCTTGGCGATCGCCTTGGCGAGATCCTTGACGGACTCGGTGTTGTGCGTCACGGTGTAGTCCTGGAGCAGGCAGCGGCCGTCGCGGCCGTCGAGCGAGAAGCCAAAGTGGTCGTCGACTCCAACGCACTCGATCGTGAAGCCAAAGCACGAGTCGGTGCTCTGTGCGCTCGATGCAAGCTCAGCGACAGCGCGGCGCTTGTCGTCGGTCCCAATGTGCTCGGCAACAGCCGTGAGGCCAACGCCGCAGACAGCGATGGATGCATGCCCGTGCGACTTTCCGACGACGAGGCCGAGGCCGCGAGCCAGGCTTGCTGCATCAGTCAGGATGCCTGCCGATGCAGATGTGATCGTGCAGCTGCCGTCCTCGCCAATGCGTCCGCGGCAGTCGACAAGTCCGGCCAGAAGCGCACGGCGTACCGTCGGGCACTCGGTCATCAATTCGCCCGGGATGTGCGTGGCCTGGGTCAGTCCGTACGACCCGATCAATGCCGAGAATGCCGATCCACACTTCCCTGACACGCCCTCGCCGAGCATCGCCGCGATGCGGTCAAACTCCGAGCGCACTTGCTCACAAGTCTCAACGCAACCGGAGCCAGTGCTCAGCGCCAGCCATGCACCGATGGCCCATGCAATCTGGGCGACCATGGTGAACGACGCCTCTGCGCCGTGCATCTCGCTGATCCTCGCAGCGAGCGAGACGGCCGGCGACGGCCACTCGATCAGCGGCGGCTGGAACATGGCCAGTGACCGCCGCAGCGACTCGTCCTTGATGGCAAGGTAATCGACGACGGTGCACTCGAACACGAGTGGCTGCCATTCGGTGCGCACAAGCTCTTCGATGAACGCCTCGGCGTCGTTGCGGGTCGAGAATGCACCGCCAACGAGATCCGCACACGGGATCTGCGAGACAGCGCTCGTGCCGGGCCGCGTCGTCCACGTCTTGACGAAGAACCGGCCGCCGGCGGCAACAACGGTGGGCTTGTCGTTGAGCTGCAGCACGAGGATGTGCGGGCCGTTGCAGGTCCACGAGATGCGGGCATCGTCGGTCGCCGTGACGCGATACATGGCCTCGGTGCCGCGCGTGATGGAGCCGGGCCGCACGATGCGCGGCTGCGAGTCCGGTCCCATGAGCACGTCGCCCTCGCGGATCTCCTCGACAGCCTTGGTTGTGCCGTCGAGCATGACCAGCCGCGTGCCGCGGCCCCAGCACTTGCCCGTTCCTGGATCGGTGGTCAGCTTAAATGCGTTGGCAAGCACAAAGCCGACATATCAACTCACCGGCAGGACCCTCTGGGGCTCCACCAAGGTTCAGGTCGAGCGCGCCAATAAGGGTGCGGTAACAGCGGTCCGTGAGCGGCGTGATGACGAGGCGCGGGCAGTTTCCGAGGTACTCGTAGCCGTACTTGATCGTGGCGTTGATCATACGCACGTTGACTTCATCGTGCTCCCAGTAGTACCGCAGCTGCGAGAGCCACTCAAAGTCGCTCTCGACGCTGACGCCCGCCTTGAACAGATCGTTGACGACGTCGCGCGCATGCACGTCAATGACAACGAGGGCAGAAAGAGTCATGCGCGCCATTGGTGAGAGCTCGCCGCGCACGAGGGCGACAATGTCCTCGAGCTGGTGCGTGCAAATGTCTCGGTAGTGTTTGAGTCCCGTCGGGCCATCTCCTTTTTGCAACACTTCGGTGACTTCCTTGGTCCAGTAGATCTGGCTCACGCAAATAACGACCTGACCGGGCCACTCGAGCACCCACTTTTCGCGGGGGGTGTCCATGTAGGCCTTGTTGGCGTTCATGATCTGCTGGTGTACCGACGTCTGCATGACTTTTTCGACCTGCAGAAGCCACTTTTCAACCGCTCCCTTGGCGTTGGCCGGCTCAATGACTTCCTTGAGTCGCACCTTTTCGTTCTCGCTCGAGCACATGGCGATAATCTTGGTTCCGTCTTGGAACACGAGGCTGGCGATGCCCTCAAAGCACTTTTTGAGGTGCGGCTGCACTCGTAGCGGGTCCTTTGTCTCGGCAAGGATTTCGAGCAACTCGTCGTTGGAGAGGAAAAAGAAACGCGGGAAGAACAGACGCTTCTTCTCGAGGTAGTCGTTGAGGCCTTTTTGGATCTCCTCGAGCAGTACGTCACTCTCGTTGAGACGGTGAAGCAGATTCGGCGTGCCCGCGACAGCAAGGATCTTTGGGTTGTCCGAGGCGTTTGCCATGATGTCGCGCCAAGTCTTGTCAACGGCCCTGAACTTTTTGCCCTCCACAGGCATGGCCGCCATAATGTCCTCGCTTGTGAAGATGGGCTCCAGGTACAGCCACGTGGCCTGGACCTTGAGCCAGGAGTCGATGATGTCCTGGACGTTGACCAGGGTCGTCTCCCAAGCCTTGACCTCGTTCTCGATCGGCTTGACAAAAGGTGAGCCGCGCATCGTCTGCACTTTGACAATCTGGTCGTCGAGGAGCGCTTGGATGTCGTCGAGCGCAGAGAGGATCTTTGTGCCGGTGTCCTTGTACTCAATACAGTTGAACGCGAGCGGCTCCCAGTCCTCGCGCATTTTTGCGAGCGTCTTTTGCAGCGAGTGCTCCTTGGACGCGGCGTCCGAGATGGACTCGAACTGTGAAAGAAACGGCGTTAGGTTCAGGTCGAGGATCTTGGTGAGCGACGTCGATTCGTCTGGAAGAATCGGCTGACCGACAATCTGCGCCATCTGGACCCAGTGACGGTCGCGCAGGCCTGGGTTGCGCAGTACCGTGATGAGCGGCAAGTGTGACTTGAACTTCTCAAGCTTGTTTTTGACGCTTTCGGCAACCTTTTTGGGCACAGGCTGCTCCGAGAACGTCTTGGTGAGCTTGAACATGATTCGGAACATGTTGCTGACAGACTCCTCGACCTCCTCCGAGTTGAGTTCGCGGAAGCTACCGTTCATCCAGCGGCCATAGTCGCTCTGGAACTGCGACGCCGTTTCCCAGAGCTTCTTGTAGGGGTCGAGAAACTCGATCGTCTGCTGGTACTTTGTAAACGGCGTCTTCTCCCACTCGAGCAGCTCCTCCTCGACGTTGATCTTGGAGATTGTGTCTGATAGCTCGGCCAGCTTGGCTTCGAGCTTCTTGATCTTTTTGATGTACTCGGGCAGCTCCGACATGATACCATAGTCCTGCGAAGGCGGACCTCGTTTTGTCAGCTCCACACAGCACTGTGCGCTTTCAAATCCCCCAAACCAACCTGGAACTTTGTCGCGCTGTCGTAGCACTCATCGAGGTCTGCGTTTGTTGCCTCGATTTTGAGCTTGAGGTCCTCCTGCGCCTTTGTCTTTTTCTGCAGCATGCGCTTCTTGGAGAGCTCAAAGATCGGCAGAATGCGAGTCGGCCAGGTGAACGTGACGCCGTTGAGCTTGATGTCCTCCTCGCTCATAAAGGCGTACGAAAGCAAAAAGTCGAGCCTTTTCTTGCCCTTGTTGATCTCCTCACGCAGCACAATGATATCCCGCGTCTTGGCGTTCTCGACGTACTTCATGAGCTCGACGAGCTCCTCTGTGTCGTTGGGGGCCTTCATCGCCTTTGCCGAGATCTTCTCGTACGATTCGCAGATGGTGAGGTTGCTTTTGCGGTTCATGTCGGCGACTTGGTCGACAAGCTTTTGCACGAGCTGATTTGCCTTGGACGTGAGCTCGACCTTGAGTGCCTCGCACTCGAGAAAGATCATGCTGAAGCGCACGATCGAGGGCGACAGCGCAATCTCGTCGATAAGACGCGTGAGCTTCTTGATTTCGACTTCGTAGTCGTCTAGGTCGTGCTTCTCGCGCAAAAAGTCCTCGATGCGCTTCTCGGCCTTGTGGTTTAGCAGCGACTTGTATTTGTCGTAGCTCATCAGGTGCTTTTGTGGCGCAACGGTGTTCTTTGCGACAATTCGGCGAAAGAAGCGTCCCTCGGCGATGCGGTCGTCGTCGAGCGTAATCGCCGGCAGATACAGATGCTCGCCGTTCAGCGTAGTGAACAGCTTGGTCTCCACGCGCGGAATCTCGCGCACGACGGCCACGATCTCGTTAAGGATTGAAACGACAACGACCTCGAGGTCAGTGAGCGGCGGGTCAAAGCGAATCTGCGCGCCAGAGATACTGAGGTGCACGGCAAAGAGCGACACCTCTGAAGTTGCCTGCGAGAACTGCTCAAAAAATGACTCGAATTCGGTCAGGCTGGTTTCAACCAAAGCCCAAAGCTGATTCGATAGCACCGCGGTCACGGACTTGAAGAATGAGTCGAGCCGGCGAAATCCTACGTCCGAGTCTTCGCACTCTGTTGCAATCGAGTACCAGGTGCTCTTGGTTTGGAAAAACATGTTGGCAACGGTCGGAATCCACCTGCATATGCCGGCCAGGTAAAGCGTCAGTGGCCTCGCACTGCGCAGTGCAGTCAAACGTGGCGCGCCCTCACTCGTTGAGCATCTTGTTCTTGAATGCCAGGCACTGGTTCTTTAGAATGCCTTGGAACTCCTCGGTCGTCATTGGAAGCACGCTCGGCGTAAAGACGCTCATGTCGACGACCTTGCATTTCTCAAACTGCGTGTAGATGCGCAGGAGCTCGAGCATGACCGGATTGGTGATGTACAGGTTCTGCTCAATGTATGCTCGAGTTTGAATAAGGTCCTGGTGCCATGGAACCGGTGCGCGCGCCGTGCGTGGGACGTAGTTTGCGAAAAACGGCGGGATCATTAGCCTGTGTTGCTCAAGGGGATCGAGCAGAATGTAGTCGACAATCGACTGCTTGACGGCCGTAGAGTGGACCTTTTTGACCTCGCCAACGACCTGCTTGAGTGTTTCTTGCAGGTGGTCGGCGCGCAACAGCCGTTGCGGAATCTTGCTCTCGACGGTGCGCAGCATGCTCTCCTCGATGCCGTGCAGCGAGTTTTCCGGGATGCCGCGCTCGACGTAGTACCAGTAACGCTGCTCTGGCGTGATCTGAAGAGCGATTGTGTGCGGCTCGAGGTCAAACGGATCGAGATCAAAGGCGCTCGGCTCTTTTGGCTTGCGAAACGTCTCGAACGCAGTGAAAATCGACTTGATGCGGGTGATGGGGGACAAGGGTGGACTCTCGACCTCGGCAATGCCGCCAGGAACCGCAACGTGACGCCGGCCGGTCGTCTTGAGTCGCTTTGCTAGCTCCTCGTCTGCAAAGCGCGGCGGTCAACGAGCGCAGCATTTCAGTCTCTGCATGCGCCCGCCTACCCGTCTGAGGCGGACGGCCGCGCTTCTGCATCTGCTTCATGTTAATGTCGGTTGCCTTGGGGCTGTAGTTGTTTCCAATCGAATCCGACACGGCTCGATGGAAGCGCTCTTCCTTGAAAGGCGCAGTGAGAGTCCAAGAGAATCGCTTGAGAAGCGGCGGCAAGCTTGCATTCTCCAGATCAATGATAAAAGGGGTAAACTGCACCGCCCACTCAAAAGTCAGGTCATATAGTCGGGAGGCGTGGGAGGCAGTGACAAACAGAGCAGCGCA
Source organism: Polyrhizophydium stewartii (assembly GCA_027604665.1). Lineage (NCBI taxonomy): Eukaryota > Fungi > Chytridiomycota > Chytridiomycetes > Rhizophydiales > Polyrhizophydium > Polyrhizophydium stewartii. Next base: position 15,403 of record JADGIZ010000074.1, on the reverse strand, counting down.
CATTGTCGAGCTTGGCAAGCTCAAAGACAATCTCCTCCTTTTGAGGCCGCTCACGCACACCTCCGCGGCGAGGCGCGTGCTTCTGGGAAGCAATATTTGACTTTGGCTGGGCGTGATGAGCCTGCGGCTGCTGCTGCTGCTGCTGCTGTTGCTGCTGCTTCTGCTGCGGCTGCTGCTGCTGCTGCTGCTGTTGTTGTTGCTGCTGCTCTGGCGGATCGGCGGCGGCAGCTGTTGTAAACTTGGATGGCGCCGATGTTCGGTTCGTGGGGACGTAAATCTCAATAAGGTTGGGATACTTGCGGTACCTGCTGGCGAACGGTGAGATGGCCTTGTTTGCGTTGCGGGCGATTCGTCAGCTGCGGATCCAGGCGCGATTCGCAAGAGCGGGCCTCTGGCCTGGGCGGTGAAGGCAGCCCGCCGGACGGCGGCGGTCTGGCCGGTGCGCTTACAGACCTCGGTCAGGTCAGGATCTTCTACGGCGATCTGCGGCGCATGCTGGCGTCTCGGGACATCGTTGTGCTTGTCCCAATGGCTGCCCGACTGCGCTCCGCCGAGATTGCGGCGGCCAGATCCGCTTCTAGGCGTCGAATCTTGCCGCTCGGTGGACGTTGTCTGCGGCACGGGGCTCGGCCGCGTGAAGGACTGCGGATGCCCTTCGGGCGCCGCTTGCTTCATGTCGTGTTTCCTGCGAGGTGCGCGGGTTGCTGATTAGACGCCTCGAAGCTTGAGTGTGTCTCTTTGTGTCTTTGGCGAGCAGGCGGTTCGAGGACAAGTAACACAGCGATTTGTGACGCTCGGCAAAAGACAATCTTTATTCCGCAGCAGCTTGCCGTGCCAGTCCAGCTGGCTCGTCGGCCGCCCCCGCGGCGGCGTGCGCATCGCTCGCATCGTGACCAGCCTGGGCATCTCGATCGGCCGCGGCCTCGGGTGGCGCAGAAGCGACCTCGGTCAGAGCGCGAAGGTGTGCGTCGTCGGCGGCCGGCGCCCACGCGCGTGCGCGATAGGCCTCCCAATGGAAGTACTCGGCCTTGTGCAGCAGCGCGGCCGTGTCGGCGCTCGCGCACGCCTTGCGGAACGACTCCTGCTGAAGCAGGTCGAGCATCGCCAGGCAGTACGGATACCTGGGCCGGGCGACGGTCAGCGAGGTCCCGCAGACTGCTGGTGCAGTGCCAAACGCTGCAGGCCGTGTGCAGCGGCGGCGGCGGCGGCGGCAGTGGCGAAGGCGGCAGCAGCAGCGACGGCACGCACTGAATGTACTTTGCGTACTCGGGCCGCTTCCAGTACATCAGGTACCCGAGGTAGTTGATGAAGGCCTGGTCTTCAAAGAAGCGCTGCTGGGCGAGGTACTGCAGATACGTTGGGTTTGCAAGACACTGCACAAACTCGAGCTCGAGCTGGAAGCGCAGCTTCTCGTCCTCGAGCATGCCAGCCATGGTCGCGGCGGTCGCGGCGGTCGCGGCGGTCGGTCGTCGGCAAGCCAGAGACGACGAGCATCGGCCGTCGCCTCTGCCGCAAAAAAAGTCAGCATGAACGCTCGTCTGATCTCGCCGCTTGGGCTCTGCAAGTTCCTTCCCAAAGCCGCAAGGTGCGCGCTCGCTGGCTGGCCGCCTGGCCGTCCATCTGCCTGGCTGCCCATCCCTGCCACCGTCCATCTGCCTGGCTGCCCTTCTGCAAGTCCCGCGAGCTTGCCGCCGCGCCCCGAACCGCACACCGCTGACGAGAGCCTGGCGACCAAGGTCCGGATGCGCATCTCCGCCGTTCTTGCTGCGCTTGTGCTGCCGCTGGTTGCCGCCTCGGCGGCTACGGCAGACGCTACGCCCGCGGTCTCGGCTGCCGGTGCCGGCGCGGCTGCCGACCGTGTGCCGACGGAAGGCCATGCTGCCTGCCCGCTCTCCGGAAAGTGCCCGTACTACGACAAGGTACGGCTGCGGCGGCCTGTCTTCCCCGCTCGGCTGCGCTGTTGTTGCTGCCCCCTGTGCCGTGCCTCCAGGGCCTCTGGTCGCGCCAGCGCACCGACCAGGGGGTCGCCCGAGCGAGCCCCGCGCCGCCAGGGACCGCTGACATCAGTGTCTCTGCCTCCCGCGCCACCGCCGATCTTTGGCAGATCGCCAAGGCCCACGGCGGCGACCACAAGGGCTGCCCCCTGCGTGGAAAGTGCCCATACTTTGAGCAGCACAAGGGCGACCCGTCGCTTGCCGATGCCGTCCAGGGAGACCACCACGAGTGCCCGCTGGCGCACACAAAGTGCAAGTTCTATCACGACATGAGGGTGGACAAGGCTTCGTTTGACAAGATCGACTGGGACCACACCAAGTGCCCGCTCGCCGGAAAGTGCCCCTACTACGACGAGATTGTCAAGAACAAGGCCAAGGCGTTTGACTGCCCTGTCCTGCACGGCTGCCCGCACTTTGCCAAGAAGGACGGCGCGCACCAGGTCCACCACGACCACGATGCGAACGCGGCTGCTGCCGAGTGCCCGTATCTCAAGCGCGAAAAGGCCAGGAAGGAGGCTGCCGCTGCCGCTGCCGCTGCCGCCGCCGCGGCGACTGGCTCCCAGGACGGGCACAATGAGCTGTGAAGATCTCTTGCGCCATTGCTTTTGATCTCGCGAGTTGAATCCAAATCGCAATCAATACACCCATTCGAGGCAGCATCTGTGTTGGCCTTCATTGAGATGGCTCGGCATATGGAGTCTGTGCTGACACGGCTCAGATCTTGTAGACATGCGCCTGGATGGGGATGGGTGCGTTGCAAACCGTTAGCAGGCCATGCGAGGACACTGGCAGCCCGCTACTTTCAAGCAGCCCGCCCTCACCGCAGACCAGTTGTCCTCCTCGTTGTTGGGGTCGCCACCGAGCTCGACACGCAGGCCGTCGTAGGGGTAGTCCTTCTCGGCCTGAGTAGAGCAGACAAAACGAGTGTCAGAAAGCGAGCCAAAAAAGCAAAATGTCGAGAGGTACGTCTACTGACAATCCAGGCACGCTCTGCAGGGTTCCAGAGATACAGCAGCCCGGCGCCAAACGCAAGGGCGCCAAGGACGCGGCTGGTTGTGACCACGGGGATGTACCAGTGGTAAGTCGGACCAAAGCCCCAGGCGTCGGTGAAGTTGTCGTGGTCGTAGAGAATCTCGCCGTAGTCGCGGCGGCCCTGCTGGTCCCAGTACGCATATGGGTCGCGAATCCACGAATACTGCGGCGTGATCTTGGGGTAGTCGCCGATGAACGAGTCCTGGGGCTTCTCGAGACGCAGGTCGTAGACCGAGTCGTACGAGGCGATGCCGGTCTTGGTCCAGTAGTCCTTGATCTGATCAAACTCGGGATAGTGCAGCGGCTTGATGAGAGGGCCGACGGCTGTGTCGTTCTTGAGAGGCGGCGTGTACATGGGATGGTAAAAGAGATCGTCCGGGTTCGACTCGGCCTTGGGCGGCGCGGGCTTGACGTGCTTGTTGGTCCAGATTGTCGCCGCGACAGGCTCCGGCCGCTCGGGCGGCGCGAGCTTCGGGTTCGTGCCCTCGCCAATGTACGAGCTGGGTCAAGTGCGGGCCGGCCCGACGATACGTGTCTGCGTCAGCAACACGCAGGCACGAGCAGCTCCCAGGCCGACGAAAGCAGCGGCGGCAGCAGGACCAGCCACGACAGCGGCGGCCGCGGCGCGCGCAGGCGCACGCGCTCGCAGCGCGACTCTGCGCTTGCCATGCGCGCGACGCAACGCGGCGCACAGACGCCGCACTGGGCCGTCAACGCCCAGCAGCACCGCTTGCCGCAGCATCATCTCGGTTGCAAAGAAAGTCGGCTCGGTCTCCCGTGCGGGCGTGGCGGGCACGCCGCTTGCGCGCGGCGGCTGCCCAGGCACCTTGCATGCGTGGCGCAATCGCACGCACCCGTATGCACGCAGGCCCACCGGGGTGGGCAGCGGCTGTCGCGACAGGCGCGCGGCGCGGACGAGCGAGCGAGCGATCATGAAGCGTCGAGGCAAAATTGGATTTGCGTAATTCATGCGACTTCACCTGAATGAAAAGGTCTCGAGCAGGCTCGCGTGCGGCTGCTGCTGCTGCGGCTGCTGCTGCTGCTGCTGCTGCTGCTGCTGCGCCGGCGGACGACACGGCGGGGACAAACAAAGTCGACGCACAGGGAGCGCCTGCGAATACCCGCCCCGGAAAGCGCGCCTCCGCCAGTGATGCGCAGGCACCGTCGAAGCGCTCGCGTCGCCCACCCGCTGGCAAGGCCTCATCCGCCGGGGTTGGCGACGAGGCCACAGCTTGCCCAAACCAAGACATAATCGACTTGATTGCAGGCGAGCATGCTGGTCGTAATACCGGTTGCGCCGCCCGAGCTCGCACAGCTGACGAGCTCGCTCAGAGATTGCCCAGACCGAGATCAAGAATGGCAAGCGACACATTGCCAACGCATATTGGAAAGCCATCGCGACCATTAAGAAGCACCCGACTCGCTTCACATCGGGTCGAGAGGCGCAGAAGCTCGACGGAATCGGACAAAAGATTGCCGACAAGATCGATGAGATCCTTGCAACCGTAAGCCGCTTTTGCTCTTTGGACAACACTCCAGAGTCTCGCGTGCTGACGAGGCGGCACAGGGCACATTGCAGCGTGTGCAGCGCGACAGGGCCAAGGCCCGCGAAGAGGCTGAAGCGGCCGGAGATGGCGAAAATGCTGCCACCCAGGATCAGAACGAGCTGAACTCTGATCGAACGCCCGCCAAGGCAAGTGTATCCACAAGCCAGGACGCTGCTCTTGACAAGGCAGGAGATGGCGAAGCTAGCAGTGCGGGAGGCGCCGATACAGGAAACAAGGCTGCCGATGGCTAGTTTATGGCTGCGTCAGGGCTGTCAGCAAACGTGCTCGATGTCCATTTCCTGGCCAGTCGAGGGGCCATAGTCGATGTAGAGCTTGCGGAAAAATAGCTCAAGAAGCATTTGGAAGCAGTGGCTTGCAACCGCGGGGTCGTAGCGGCCCTTGGAAAGCTCGTCGCGAATAAAGGCATGCTGCGCCTGGAGCTCGTACCAGCTGAACGTGACGCCAGCATCAGTCAAAGCGCCATAGATCTTGGCACGACCGGCAGGCGGAATGTGAGTATCCTGCTTGCCAAAGATCATGAGCGTCTCGCCGCGGATCTCGCTGCACCGTGCGAGCGAGTCGGACTGCTTGCCCTTGCCCAGCGTCTCGGAGTGAATGTCGGTTGCAAAGTAACACACCGAGGCCTTGACTCGGCGATCGAACGCGCAGCGGAAGGCGAGGTGGCCGCCGAGGCACATGCCCGTGGCCGCAAGCTTGCCATTGCAGTTGGGGTGGCGTTCGAGGGCGTCCAGAAGCAGCGTTGCATCCTCGTCATAGGCCGCAAGCTCCTTCTCGATCTCGAAGAGAGGTCAGCGGCAGCCGTGCACCAATATCGCTCGGTCGCCGCCACTGCCGCCCAACCAACCTTGTACCGGTTGCCGCGGTCGGTGCCCTCAACGTCGTATGGGATCACGGTGCCCGGCACCTCAAACTCGTGGTACGACTCTGGGCAGCCGACCACGTAGCCTGCGCGCGAGAGCAGCGGCAGCCGTCGTCAGCGCACGCCACGGCAAGGGGGCCGAGCGAGGCACCGCATGCCGACCTTGCGAGGCGATTTGGCGACAGAAGCGCTCAACAGGCCCAGTGACTTGGTATATCTCAGTAAACACGGCGACGCCGGGGAAGCGCGCGCGCGGGTGCTCTGGCAGCGTGTTGGGCCGGAACCAGTGGATGCGCATGGGGCCCGACGACGTGGGCACGTCGGTGAAGTCTTCGACGATCAGCATCTTGCGTCAAAGTGCGAGATTGAACTCGCCCGCAAAGCTCGCAAGTGGCGACCTGGGACGGCCAGAGTCATGGCGAGCTTGTGCGGGCAAGCGCTCGCACTTGCGCGCGCGCTGCCGGGCGTCCGCCGGCTCTCGTCCACGTCCGTCGCGAACTTTGAGCTCGTCAAGCCGCAGGTTGTCGCGCTGCGGATGCTCGACCCAGCCAGGTGCGCAACGGCAACAGCAACGGCACGCACGCAGCCGCAGTCCAGCTGACCGCTCATGCTGCTCAGCACGACACGGTACACCATCGTTGATGTCCGCGAGCCCGCCATGCACCGTCGCATGCACATTGTTGGCGCACTCAACGTGCCCGTCGATCAACTCCTGAACGCACACTCGCTTCGAGACGCGCTTGCGCTCATGGGCCTCACGCATCTCGCTGCTGCCGCAGAGGCAAGTCGGGACGGCGCGGGCTCCAAGGATCAGGGTGGCCCCCCACAGATCTCGCGACAACCTCGTCAGACGCTCCTTGTTCATTGCCAGCTCTCGCTCATCCGCGGTCCCAAGGCTGCGGCACATCTCGAACGACTGATCGATGCCGAGAGGGGGCTGTTGCTTCCCGTTGCCGTGCTCGAAGGTGGATTCAAGGGCTGGGCCGGCTTGTACGGCAATCGGAACGACCTGGTCGTTCTGGAATGAGACAATCTCGGTCATTATTGACTCTATCGATCCTGCAGACAGCAACACAGCGATACGGATCATCAAATAGACACGGCAGCCAAGCGGTCAGCAACGCAGCGGTGTCCGCTTGTGCTCGCACACGAAATAACGTTGAATATTGCTGATTCGCACTTGTGGTTTCCTTGTCGAGCCAAAGGAGTGCACGGCAGGAGCCGCACATCATGCTTGAGCACGTTGTTGAGGCCGCAAGTACAGCGTGCTGTCTTGCCTGAGGGTCATGCCTTGCTCGTCTTTCAGAGGCTGCTTCAGGCAGAACATGGCGTGCATGTGCATGTTGATGCACGCGTTCTTGTGGCGGCACCAGATGGTGTCGCACTTGTGGCAGTGGCAGAGGCCGCAGGACACGATCAGGTCCTTGGCGTCGTGGTTGCAGGCGGCCCCATGCGATTTCGGCGGCGTCGCATGCCAAGGAGAAGTCGGCCTCAGCGGCTTGCGGCTGCCAACTCGAGGCGGCTGCCTCTTGTGGCGGATCTGCTCAGGAGTCAGAATGGCATCGCCGCCTGGAGCATGAGGGGCGGCAAGTGTCAAGCGCAAGGGTGGCGCGACAAAGCAATGCGGCACGGACCGTTGGAAGCATCAACATCCGTGGGTGGTGGTGCAGGGCACCGGCCTCACCTGGTTTGACGCCATCGCCGCAACGACCCTCGAACAGAGAAGCGATCTCCTGCCAGTCTGCCGCCCACCACAAGGGCAACCACCGGCAAACTGCACACTCTCATTCCGATCAAGAATTCACCCCAGCCTTCCAAAGAGACCAAGACCCTCTCTCACGCCACTCACCAGACACGACCTCGCAACACTCTCCCATGATCACCATCGCCCAAATGTCGGCTCAAAGCACCAGACTCCCCTTGGTCTTGAGTGCGCGGGCACGCTGGTCTCGCCGAGCCGGCCGTCGGTCGCTCGCCCGACAGAGATCTCGCCCGACCCGGCACAGCCAATCTCCACGACCATCGCTCTGGCCGTCTCTCTGGAGGCGCCGGGTCGCGTGAGCTCGTGCTTTCCCGTCTGGAGACATGTCTGCCGACCAGCACAAGGCGCTCGGGTTCGCCTTTGGCGGCGTCTCGTGCATGGCGGCTGCCTTTGGTGAGCCCCACATGCCGCGGCCCTGCCATGTTCCAGCGCCTCCCCCCGCCGCCCGCACGGGCTCGAGCCGCGCCGGCCTGCCTGCCCGAGGCTCGCTGGCGTCTGTGGCGCTGACGTTTCCCCGCGGCCGGCAGTCACGCACCCGGTCGACACCATCAAGGTGCGGCTGCAGCTGCAGGGCGAGCTCGCCAAGCGCACGGCCGCACACCCACCTGCAGGCGCGGCGGCTGGGCCGGCGCCGATAAAGTACAAGGGCTTCATTCGCGGCCTGCTCACCATCATGCGCGACGAGGGCGTCGCGGGAGTCTACAAGGGACTCTCGGCGTCCCTGCTGCGCGAGGGCACATACTCGACGCTGCGCATGGGGCTCTACGAGCCATTCAAGCATGCCTTGCGCTCCGAGGGCGAGCAGCGAGAGCCGCTTTGGAAAAAGGTCGTCGCTGCCGGCGGATCCGGCATGATCGGGTCGGCCGTTGCCAACCCAACAGACTTGATCAAGGTGCGCATGCAGGCGCAGACGTCGGAGCTTTCCCAAGGCGCACTCGCGATCGGCATGGACATCTGGCGCAAAGAGGGCCTCCGCGGGCTGTACCGCGGCGTCGGCCCGACGACCCAGCGAGCGATTGTGCTGTGCGCGTCGCAACTGCCCAGGTGCGTGGGGAGTGCTGCGCAAGCTGATATTGCAATGGATGTGCTTACATTGGCTCGTGCGCAGCTACGACCACTCCAAGCGCCTACTCCTTGAATCTGGATACATGTCCGAAGGCATCCTGGCGCACTTTGTGTGCTCCATGTTTGCCGGGCTTGTGTGCGCAACGGCAACATCGCCCATCGTGAGCGCAACATGAGACGCTCTCAGGCCTGCGGCCGAGTACAAGTGCTCATCCGCTTTTCTCTGCAGGACACGATCAAGTCGCGGTACATGAACCAAAAGTTTGGCCCCGATGGCGTCGGCCTCAAGTACTCATCGGCGCTGGACTGCTTCCAAAAGACAATGCAGACCGAAGGAGTGCGCGGCCTGTTCAAGGGCTGGCTGCCGCAATGGATGCGGTGCGGTGCCGCTGGCCGCGAATGCTCCGTCACGCCGCCCGCTGACGCAAGATCTGTCCGCATGCAGGCTCGGCCCGCACACAATCATCACGTTCCTGATCCTCGAGCAGCTTCGGAGTATTGCGGGGATCCAGCCCGTATGAATGAACTCTGTTTCGGAAAGCTGCGGTCATGCCGTCTGGACGGGCGATCTGCCGCCCCTTCGTCCTTGACCCTCCTTCAGCCAACCACGTATGACCGCCACCGCGAGCGACGTGTGCGCCGACATGCTGCGCTGGGCCTCGTCCCGCGGTTGCGCGGTGCACCCAGGCGTTGCGGTCGCAGAGTCGCCCGACAAGGGCATGGGCCTGTTTGCCGCCGATGCCCTCTCTGGCAGCGACACGGTGCTCCTGTCCGTCCCGCACCCGCTCATGCTGTCGAAAACCTTGGCGCTCGCCGAGTCCAAGGACAGCCCAGGACTGCGAGCCGCAATCGAGCAGCTCCAAGCCGTGTACGAAGCCCCGCAGCCCGAGGCCAGTCCTGCAGGCCCGCCGCCAGAGTCCATGTACATTCGCGTGCTGCTGCTCTGGCTGCGGCTGCAGCCGTCGGAGCGCTGGGCGCCGTACATGCGCCTGTTCCCCAAGCGATTCCTGACGCCGCTGCTTGCGAGCGACCGCGAGCTGGAGGCTCTCGATGCAACGCACGTTGACGACGCCGTCCGGGCCAAGCGGCGCTCGCTCGAGGGCGACTACGCGCGCCTCGCCCCAGTTTGGTCGGCCATGGCGGCAGCCGCGGCGTCTGAGCCTCCGACGCTCGAGGACTTCATGTGGAGCAACGGCGCCGTGTGGAGCCGTGCCATGTCGGCTGCGTCTGCGGCCGAAGCGGCACCGCCTCCGCAGGGCAAGACCGCACCGGCAGGCGGCTGGACCGACGATCTGGTCATTGTGCCTCTCATTGACTTTGCGAATCACTCGCCTACGCCCAACGCATACTGGTGCCTGACCGAGCGCGGCATGGAGCTCCGGCTCAAAGAACCGCTCGCCGAGGGCGACGAGATCTTCATTTCGTACGGCGACAAGCCCAACGAGGAACTGCTATTCACCCACGGGTTCATTGTTCCCGGCAACTCGAACCGCGTCGTCGTGTTCAAAGTCCCTGTCGAGACCATCGCCGCGATCGGTCCGCCCGTGCCAAGCGAGGAAGCCAGGCTGGCCCATGCATCGGCATCCGAGCTTCTGGCCCAGATGCGAGCTGCTCAGACCGAGTCTGGCGACAATGAGGACGACGGTAACGACGACGTCGTCGACGACGACGACAAGCCCGACGATGAGAAGATCGAGGATCTCGAAAAGGCAATGCTCATGACAGATCGCATGTATCTCTTGAACCAGCTTGGTCTCAAGCAGCTGATTCGCATGACGGTCAATGATGACATGAGCCCGCCCTTTGCCAAGCTCGACCAAGATCCCGCCAAAGATTGGAGGCTTGTAAACGCCGCGCCGGATCTGATTTCGTACGACGATCTGCTGGCCCTCCACATTGCAGCCCTCACTCGCGCAGACAAGTTCAAGGTTTACGAGGATGATGATGTTTCTGTGTTTGTAATCGGCAACGCGCATATCACTGATCCGACGCGCAACACCATAGCTGCCTCGCTCCGCGGGCTCGGCCACTACACTGCGCTCTCGCTGCGCATGTGGATGACGCTGTTCCGCGAGGTCCAAGAGAAACTGAACGTGTTACTGAGCCTCGACATGCAACAGATGGCCGCCGACATGGGCAACAGCGCAATGATACAGCTTCTGCTCGACTTTCGCACCGACTACGTCTCAAAGGTCAGCGACACGTGCATGTATCTTGGAAACGTTGTCGAGGCGTACCTGCAGATGCCCGAGATCCAGGAGAACATGGTCGAGTATGGCCTGGTGATGGACAGGAGCGGCGACGAGGCAGAAGGCGAAGCAGATGATGATGCGGCCACGGATGGAATTGTCAGCGAGAGGCTTGCGAGCCTTGGTGTTTCTGATGCCAGTCGCGAATGAATCCAATTGTGCGTTGCAAGTTTTTGGTTGCTGAATTCACACATCAGATACACAGATCGCCATGCAGATGCGGGATTCCAGGAAACAGCATCACAGCGATACAAACTAGCTGTGTCGACCGCATATCACCAAACAGACGCAGGATCCAAGCGGTCAGCAACGCACCAGTGCTCGTTTGTGCTTGAGCACAGGAGTAAACATTGAGTATTGCTGATTCGCACTTGTGGTTTCCTTGTCGAGCCAAAGAAGTGCACAGCAGGAGCCGCACATCATGCTTGAGCACGTTGTTGAGGCCGCAAGTACAGCGTGCTGTCTTGCCTGAGGGTCATGCCTTGCTCGTCTTTCAGAAGCTGCTTCAGGCAGAACATGGCGTGCATGTGCATGTTGATGCACGCGTTCTTGTGGCGGCACCAGATGGTGTCGCACTTGTCGCAGTGGCGGAGGCCGCAGGGCACGATCAGGTCCTTGGCGTCGTGGTTGCCAGCGGCCCCATGCGATTTCGGCGGCGTCGCATGCTGAGGAGGAGTCGGCCTCGGCGGCTTGCGGCTGCCAACTCGAGGCGGCTGCCTCTTGTGGCGGATCTGCTCAGGAATCAGAATGGCATCGCCGCCTGGAGCATGAGGGGCGGCAAGTGTCAAGCGCAAGGGTGGCGCGACAAAGCAATGCGGCACGGACCGTTGGAAGCATCAACATCCATGGGTGGTGGTGCAGGGCACTGGCTTCGCCTGGTTTGACGCCATCGCCGCAACGACCCTCGAACAGAGAAGCGATCTCCTGCCAGTCTGCCGCCCACCACAAGGGCAACCACCGGCAAACTGCACACTCTCATTCCGATCAAGAATTCACCCCAGCCTTCCAAAGAGACCAAGACCCTCTCTCACGCCACTCACCAGACACGACCTCGCAACACTCTCCCATTATCTCCATCGTCCAAATGTCGGCTCAAGGCACCAGAATCCCTTTGCTCTTGAGTGCGCGGGCACGCTGGGACCCGATCGGTACTGGCCGGCCCTCTAGTTAATCTAGTCGTGGCGCTACAACTGACCACACCCTCATCTCCTTAAGCTGGGGCGGCACTGAAATCATGCTCATGTTGTTGGATCCTGGCAGCGAGGCAGAATCGCCAAAATCTCTTCCCAAAATCGAATGCCCTCGGATCCGCGCCGGCTGGCGCTGACCATGGTCGTGCTGGTCGCGCTGGCGCTCGCTGCGCTGCGCGGCGGGCTGTACCTCTACGACGCATCGATGGCCGACCTGCGTGCGCGCACGGCGCCGCTGGGAGCCGACGCCAGCGCCGTGCTGGCCACGCCGCCGCAGCGCAGCCGCTCATCGGCCGGCTTCTCCGACTCGGCCGACAACGTGATGCACTTCATGCAGGTAGGTGGCTCGGAGCCGGCTGGGCTGTTGGGCAGGCGCTCAGGCTCGTGGGCCTGCGCCCGGGCGCGCTCTGGCGCGCAGTGTGCCAGGATCGGCCGCCGTCGCCGCGGCTGTCGCTCGCCGGCCTGCCGAGGCGGCGGTGGCGGCGTCGGCGGATTCGGCCAAACCAGCGGACGGCCCGGAGAGGGGACTCGTTGAGCGGCACGCGGCTGACGGGCCTTGCGCCTGGTCGTGCTTGACGGCGCTGCGCACACGCAGGTTTCGGATCTGCATGTCTCGCGGTTCCGCGCCAAGGGCGGCATTGCGCACCTTGGCCACTTTCTTCAACACGAGATGAACCTCATTGGCCCCGATCTGGTGCTCGCCACGGGCGATCTGACCGACGCCAAGTCCAAGAGCACGCTCAACTCGCAGCAGCACCGCGAGGAATGGGTCGCATACCACACGATGCTCGAGGACAGCGGCGTCCTAAAGCGCCAGCAAGGTCGCTTCTGGTGGGACCAGCGCGGCAATCACGACTGCTTCAACATCCCCTCGTTTGCAAGCTCCGAGAACATGTTCCGGACGCTGTCGGCCGTCAAGCAGGAAGGCTACGCATTCCATTTGCGCAAGCCGTTTGGAGTCTACTCGTTCATTGCCGTCGACGCATGGTGTGCACAGTCGCCCGCACGATGCGCTCAAGCTTCCCCGAAGGCTGACCACTCGCCGCCGTGGTTGCCATGCATCCGAACAGTCCCGAGGCCGGAGCAACTCGACCAATCAACTTCTTTGGTTATCTCGACACCAAGGACATGGACTTTCTTGCGTCGCAAATCCTTGTCGGCCAGCAGCAGGCGCACAACCATACCTTTGTCATGAGCCACTACCCGACGTCCACGATGCTCTTTGGCGAGACGTCCGACGGGCTGTCCTTCTGGGACATTTCGCATCACATTTCCGTCTGGCTGTGCGGCCACCTGCACAAACTTGCCGGCGGGCTTGGCGAAACCATGTATGCGTTCCAGGACAACCACTTTCTGGAGCTGGAGCTGGCCGACCTCAAGTCGCACGCCACGTACCGCATCGTCGTCGTTGACCACGACCTCGTGTCATTCTTGGACCTGCCGCTGTTCACGCCGGTGCTTCCCATCCCGCACCAGTCGCCTTTTGTGCCGCAGACGTACATTCGTGGGAGGCCGCCGATTGTGCTTGTGACGAACCCCAAGGACGGACGCTTTGTGCTCGAGGGTCGCGAACCGGTCGAGATGATCCGGCGATCGCGGCACATTCGCGTCTTTGTGTGGTCCGAGCGGCCGATCGAGCGCGTTCAGGCGTCCATCGACGGCGACGTGCTGCTGGCCGAGGCGACGTACCGCGGACGTGGCAAGCCCTGGAAGTCTCTTGCCGACGAGGACCCGCACCTTCCGCTTTGGACGATCCCATGGAGCCCTGTTGTGTACGACGACGACCACGAACACACGCTTATCGCCACGGCGTGGGACTCTGCCGGCGCGTCGACCAACTACACGGTGGTGTTTCGCGTTGACGGGCAGCGCATCGCCGAGATGGACACCGGCGTCGGCGGAGCCATCATCGGATTCCCGTTTGGGCTACTGGTGCGTCGCGCACGACCGTGCAACATATGCGCCACGTGAGCTAATGATGCCGGCGAGCAGTTCAAGGACCTCTTTGTTATCGGCTATCTATTTGTCTCGATCGGCTTCCTCCTCATCCCCAAGCTGTTTGTGCTTGCCACACAGATTCTTGGTACCTACGATACGCTCCGTCGAACCGCGTCGCAGCGTCTGGTTGAGCGCGACACTGAGGCGCAAGAGTACTTGACCATGGCGCGACTCGCAACGCCAAGCGAGCGGCTGCACCACACGCTGTCGGACTTTGCCTTCACAACGCGCGCCACGTTTTTCAGGTTCTGCGAGATGGCGACGTATCCGTCGCTGTTCTACCCGCTCTTTCTGTTCAACTTGTACTTGCTCGTGGGGCCGTGGTTCGTTGGCGAGTTTGTGCCGAGCGCGCCAGCCGACTCGGGCCGTCGGTACGGATGGATGATGGTCTACGGCATCTGGTTCCAGGACGGGACGTGGACCCCGCTGCTGGACAATTGGCTCTTTGGTGGGTTTCAAACTGGATAGCCACTGGTGCCTTGCGTCGCTCAGCCAAACTCTGACGCAGCGGTGGCGTCACGCCCCTGGCGCTGTCTCGGGCGCGACTGCGAAACACGGCTGCAACAGCGTTCTACGGCATCGTGTACTCGGTGCTGCCCCTCGAGATGTACCTGTCGTTCTGCTGCACGTCGCCCGCGCTGCTGTACGCGCCCACGAACCCACGGCACTTCCGGCCCATCCACCGGCGGTGGTACGTGCACCTGATGGTCGTGGTGTCGCTCATGTACCACCTCGGCGACTCTCTGGGCATGGCCACGTTCTATGGCCCAATCAGCGCATTCGTCAGCCCGGCTAAGACGTGGCTCACGCTGTGGGCCGCGGCCGTGCTGTGGGCATGGCGCAAGGGCCCGCACGGAACGCCCGCGCACGGATACGCCGAGGTCGCCGGCGACGAGCCGGGCAAGGCCGCCGCGGGCTCAGGCCCGCAACACGTGCCCGGCGTTCGTATGAGGCGTGCCGCCAGCGGCGGTGGCGCTTGACGCCACCGCAAATGACGAAGCCCGCGGGCGGGAGGCACCTCGCGGAGGCGACAGGCTGCGCTGCGGCAACCGGCCCGCCGCGCTCGCAGGATGCATGGCCAGCCACATCCATTGACAATTGAAGGATCTCGGTTCATTCGATGATATGTACAGTCTCAATCGAAGCGGGCGTTCACTGTGAGTGAGGGGCCGGGGGGATGGCGGGTTCTGGCCCGATGGCGATGGCGAAGCGGGACTGCACACGGCGTGGAATGACGATGCCGGTGGTTGTGAAGCGGCGGGTTGCAGGATCTGGGTTGGGTGCGATGGGCGACGGCTGCGGGCTGCCTGCGGCCATGGGAGTGGCCGGCGGCTCCAGCGCCAGCGCCGGCGCCGCGACGTCGCCGTCGCCGGGCGAGCCGATGCTGCTGCCCGACGCGGCGCTGGACACCGTGGCCGTGCGCGGCAGCGCGGCGGCGGCGGATGCGGAGGCAGCCGCCGGCGCGGCTTGCGGCGGCAGCGGGCCGTCCAGGTCCGGCGCGGCCGGGCGGCCGGCCGAGACGGCGTGCTGCGCCAGCGGCGACGGCGGCACCGAGCCGATGTCGGCGAGCAGCGCGGCCAGCGCCGCGTCGATGCGGCCCAGCAGCGCGGCGGCGTCCTTGTCGGCGTGCGGGCTGTCGGGCGACACGAGCACCATTGCGGCCGGCGGGGTCGGGGCGGGGCCAGG